>VMDO01027459.1:0-25235 GCA_007922755.1 Pedetes capensis
ATTATCACACAACTGACTGAAAATTAAAATCTATTAAGAATAACTGAAGATCAAAAACTTACGAAGTTTAATAGCTAGAAAGAAATTCAGGCTGTATGTAACTTAATCCCATTTTATAAATCAAAACACTACAGAACTCAATGGATTAAAAAACTGACCTTGGACATAGGTTATCTAGTTCCTACTTTACTTTTTAAATATAATGAAAATTTCAGTAACAAAGATACTGTTTTAAAAATATTTTTGAGTTCTAGCTGGGTGCAGTGGTGCATGCCTGTAATCCTAGCGGCTTAGGAGGCAGAGGCAGGAGGTTCGCAAGTTTGAGACCAGAGGCAGTCTGCGTAATTTAGCTAGACCCTGTCTCAAAAAGTAAAAAACTGGGTTGGAGGTGCAGCTCAGTGGTCCAGCACTTGCAAAGCATACAAGGCCCTGGGTTCCACCCCCGGTACCTAAAAAAAAAAAAAAAAATTAACTCACTGATAGAAGTAGAATCCTCTTTTGAGAAGACTAATGGTATGGATGGGCTGGGATTTAGCTCAGTGGGGAGAGCGCTGTGCTGCAGGCTCTGAGGCCCCGAGTTCAATTCCCAGCACCGCAAAAATGGGAGAAGGGCCTGGCAATCCACTCCCAAGGCAATCCCAAACCACTTAGCCATTGAAAACCCTATGAGGGTCACTATGAGTCGGATACCGACTCGACAGCACCTAACAACAACAACAACAATGGTATGGATGACAACAATGAATATAAGGAAAGTGTGAAAGAAGGTTTGTATGAAAAACAACAGTTTAACTGAATTATTTATGTGCAGATTTAAAAAATCCCTTTTATTATACATATTCATAATCATTTTCATAGAACTTTAAAGTTAAATTTTCTCTTTTGCCAGGTTAGAGACCTTCAGAGTACTCTTGTGTTTGAGGAAATAAGTCACCGCCTGAAGGATATTGGACATGAGGTGGTAAAGAAAGTAAATGGTGTGTTTGAATGGCATATCACTAAAGGAGGAGATACTGCAGCTAAATGGAGTAAGTCATAGACCTAATTTTTAATATTCTAAGGTAACTCTTGGTAAGTAGAGCCAAAATATACTTGTTATAATTAATGACAATCTCGTTCAAAAAAGGTAAATTAAACCTTGTTAAATAAATTTTTTTCATGAGAACTAACTGGTTTCAGGGTTGTCAAACAAGTTTTTTATTTTTATTTTTGTTTTTCTAAGAGATATAGGGAAACAAAATACTTTGAAAAATTTTATTGTAGTACCTAAAATTACTACAATTGGCACTTCATATGCAGAAGTTTCACATCTGTGGATTCAATCAACCTTAGATTGAAAATGTAGTTAGACCTATGATGGTTGCATCTGTTCTGAACAGGTACAGATGTTTTTTTCTTGTCATTCTCAAAATAATATAATTTAATAACCATTTACATTGTATTAGGTGTTATCAGTAATCTAGGGGAGTATGTGCCTATTCTATATGCACATGTATTGCCATAAGAGACTTGAGCGTCCTTGGATTTTGATATCCATGGGAGTGGATCCTAGAGCCAACATCAAGAGACTACTATACTTTTAAGGTCATGTTAGCTGTATGCCTCCATAATCTTGAACTTCCTCTGGCCAAATGAAATATTTTTAAGTCATTATTATATTTGGCAATTAAATTTCTTTTATCTCTAAGCAGTAATTTGAATTTTTATCTTAATTATCACTGTAAAATCATGATTTTTTCTTTACACATACAGATTGCATATTAATTGGCTAGAGTATTGCTGTGGCAGAGATACTGACTGAAGCAAATTTATGGGAGGAAATATTTACTGGGGGCTTACACTTAGAGAGAACTTTAGTCTATAGAGGCAGAGCAGGCCATTGGGTGAGCAGCAGGTGACCTCTTCAGATCTTGATGATCAGGATACAAAGAGCAGAGAGCCACTGGAACAGGGACTCCCAGTAAAAACCTCCAAAGGCCCACCCCAAGGAGCTGCTTTTGTAAAGTTAAAGTCCCACCTCCCAAAGTTCCACATCTTCCACAAACGGTGCCACCACCTGTGTACCAAATATTCAAATATGACCTTTGGGGGCCATTTAGATCCAAACCATTACAGATTACAAAGATGCTTTTTTATCCATCTAGGGAAATAATCTACTAGAGTGCCATGTTAGCAAGTGGCCAGGCATCCAATATAAACCAACTTGCTGCAGAAAGTAGTCACATTTACTTTCACTAATATGGAGGCCTAAAAGATGCTGGTACTATTTCATAAAGAAAAATAAATTAGAGGATAAAAAGAACAAGGACAAAAGTCTTACCAGATCTTTTGCATCTGCTGTTTCCTTACCCTGACATTTTAGAGTATTTGAACCTGTAGTCATGTTGGAGAAATATAGTATGTGAGTATATACTCACTGAAACTTTTTGATTTCTCATGGTTTTCTTCCTGGAAGCCCAAGGAAGCGAATTCTTTTACTAATAGTCAAGCAGCTTTGGTCTCCTGAATCTACCTAGTAATATGGGAAGAGAAGCATCTGGGATAATTTTTAGCACAAAAGACATTTCCTTCATAATTGTGAGACACAACAAGATCCCACATAGTTAGATTGTCTAAGAGCCCCTGGAATGATATAGAACTCCTGAAGGAGATTATGATTGGTTTATTCTATAGGACCATCTAAACATTTAGGCTCAACTCAAGTCTAGTTGTAATCCTTCTCTGGGGATAATGAGCTGGAATATTAAATATAGTATATTATATTGATTTGTTGTTCTTAAGTGCCACTGAGTCAGGTCCAACTCATAGTGAGCTTATGTACAACAGAATGAAACACTCCCTAATACTGTGCCATGCTCAGCACTGTGTCAGTGCTTCTCTGCTATTCATAGGGTTTTTAATGGCTGATTGTTGATAGAGTGCTTGCTCTGTGTGCTGTGAGGCCCTATGTTTGTCTCCTAGCACCGCATAAAATGGGAGAAGGACCTGGCAGCCCACTCCTGAAACAATCTTGAAAAATACACGGGACTACTATGAGTCAGAACTGACTCAATGGCACCTAAGAACAATATTATGTTGATATTGTAAAGCAAGGGCTATATGTGTCTCTGAAAGCTGTACAACTGAAAAAAGCCTACAGCTGATGGAATGAGCCACCTTTTCACTTGTACCATATACTGTGCAGTTTATGTGTCTGCACAGAGTTTTTTTTTTTTTTTTAAGAACAATATATAATAGCTAAGCATGGTGGTACATGCCTGTAATCCTAGCACTTGGGAGGCTGAGGCAGGAGGATTGGCATGAGTTTGAGGCCAGGCTGGTATATATAACAATTTCCAGGCCAGCCTAAGCTATATAGTGAGATTTTATCTCAAAGAAAATCATGGAAAGTTATGTATTTGGGTTTTTATTTGCATAGAAGAAGTTAATATATTACAGACTTCCATTATTTTTAGTCTGTGATTGCTATTTTAAGAATACTTGTTTAGGATTGGAAATTAGCTCAGTGAGAGTGCTAGCCTAGCATAAGCTAGGCAAAAGAAGAAAAAAGAAAGAAAATAGTGCCTATTGAAGTGCCTTGAAAACCATATTGTTTTATTACGAATTGCATGTTAAAGAATCACTATAAATGCTCCTATAAGACCCCAAAATTAAGACATACCTAAATCATCTGAAACTTTTTGAAATAGTCTTCTGTTAGTCTTTGAAAACATTTTGAAGTTTAATTCAATACAAACAACTTCCTTTTAATGACATTTGCTATTTCTTTTAGGCTGCATATGTTCATGATACAAAACCTGATCTATAATGGTATAAAGAAGTAAGTAGTGATGTATAATCCCAGTATCCACAAATAATCTTTTGGATTCTTGTGGAAGACATTGGTACTTACAGAAAGTTAATTCAAAAAGGAGGTAAAAGGAGGCAAAACTATAATATGTGTGTAATTGTTCCAAATTTCAATGTGCCTAATGTGTTTTGAAATGGCTTCATAAATTAACAAGGTAGACATAGGTGTCATCACCTACAGTTCCTCCTTTTTCTTCATTCTTTCTCTTCATTCATGGTAGAACTCAATTTTTTCCCTGTGCATGAAAGTATATTAGACACTGGGTTCTAAAGCACAGGATTATTGAAGATATTGACAGAGAAGATGAGATCTGTAGAAATTAAAAAAGATGCTAGAACTGTGTGTCTCAAAGTTGGCAGAATCAAGCTCTATAGGGATTTATAGTCAGACAGGGTAATTTCCTGCAATATGCTGTTAATAACCAACTAAGATATTCCCCTTAGTTTGAAGATACTTTCTTTAGAGACAATATTAGAAAATGTGATTACATTTAACAGTTACCTTTAGTAGACCTAGAAAAAAGGTTTTTCCTCTATATTTCTACTGGGAAAATGAGAGTATTAGCATCTTGTTAATTGCTATTTATTATTGGTGCCATAGAGCTGTTGTTTTCCCATGTCTTCTTTGGGTCCTTATTTATCAAATTCAGTAATCAAATTGGATCTTAAAGATTTTTCTGGAAAGATTCACCATTCCCTTTCATTATCTGGCTCTGTTAATTTGATTCTTGGCTGTGCAACTATTATTAGTTCTTGTTCTTGTCTTTACCCAATTTTTGTGTCACTGAGCTAAATCACAGTATTTGGCAGCTGTAAAAGTGTTTTGGGCACCTCTGTGTTACATGTTGGTGCTTAGTGACATGAAATAGATCATTGAAAACTTTAAAAAATATTTTGCTAGATATTTTGTACTTAAGTTGCTACTAAGTGTCCTAACCCTTTTCACATCATGGAAGACCAGGAAGTGGATATAGAGAATGGAATTGAGCACCTCCGTGCACCTTGGCTGGGCATAGGTGTCACTGGAGTACCTGCTCAGGTGACTGGCCTTGAGCAAGTCTAAGAACCTGTTTGTCATGTTCTACTCCAGGATCCTGGACAATTCCCATACCATGCCCATCTTTCCCATTCTTTCCCCCATTCTGCCATCCAACAACAGTGGTGACAACAGCACATCTCTGGGCAGAATGTGTGTCAATTGACAGAGTCTTTCCAAACCAAAGTAGTCAGGGTCTAGAGAGAATGCTGGTGTCAGCTGGGACAGTGTTGATTTTGATTTTGGTGGAAGAGTCATAGCTGTGTCTTGAGGTTACTCCCCTCTGAGGCCTGTCATGTATTTTCATGTAGGCAGGAGGGCTGCCCAAGTGAGGGCAGTGTGGCCTCTACCTTGCAAGGCTGAATAATCTACAGCCCATCCTCCTCTCTGTGGGACCAGAAACATGCAATTAATTATGTAGGCCTCTGGTCTGTGTCCGAAGTCAGAGAGAGTACTTCAAGGAGATGCTTTTGGGAAGGAAGTCTGTCTTACAGTGCTTACTGGCACCTTCATCTCTTATCTACCACTGAGTTCAGTGTTTTGATTATAAAATATAGTATTAGAATTGACTGATAGAAGCAACATTATCCCTAGAGGGTGCTGCCTTAAGACCCTAGAGGTCAAGATTAAGCCTATCTTTCTTTCTTCTTTATTAATATTTGTTATTACATCTAAGAATATAGTTATTTTGTTGTCTATATTGTTTTATTACTCCAGAATGGAATTGGATGCCTAGACATATTTAAATACTTTTTTCCAATATCCTATGCCTCTAGGTATTAAAGCTTGCCCTTTGGCGTTTTATTTTTCTAGGGAATCTTTGATTACATTGAAAAGGTTAAAATGGACAACAGGCAGATAAGTAAGTCTCTGAATTCCCTTTGAACAGAATCTCTTGCTTCTCATAGTGACCTAATTGTATTTTGGTCATTTATATTATATGTCTGTTGTCACATGACCTAGGGTTTAACTGTGAGAAAGGGCTATAGTTTAATTTGCCTATTTCCAGTGCTGTGCTCTGTCATAGCAGTCTCCAACATTTTTGGCACCAGGGACTGGTTTTGTGGAAGAGGAGTTTTCCATGAACTGGAGTGTGTGGTGGTGGTTTCAAGGTGATTTAAATGCATTACACTTATTTTATAAATACAGGTGAAACTTTGCTTGCTTGTCTGTCACTCATGCTAGCATCTGTCTAAGGTTTGGGGGACCCATGGTTTCTGACTGTGTACATGTTAAAAGCTGCATAGAAAACACAGGTTAGAGGGAATAGGGTGCTTTTTTTTTTTTTTTTTAAATACTGAACTTGATGCCTCACCATCTTTTAAAATAGGTCTATTGTATATGTTGTTAGGTGCCACTGAGTTGGTGTCCAACTCATAGTGACCCTATGTACAAAAGATCAAACACTATTGTCAGTGCTTCTCTGCTCTTCATAGGGTTTTCAATGGCTGATTGGTTTTTGGGAGTGGGCTACCAGGTCCTTCTTCTAAGCCTACAGCACCTGATGTTTCCATGTGGTCTCCCATCCAAGTACTAACCAGGTCTGACCCTGCTTAACTACTGAGATCTGATAGGATTGGACTCTACAGTGGTATGGATGCAGTCTATTATGTATGTAGTGACCTTTATTTTTTCTTTAATATGAGTGAAAGACACTGTTGAATGCTAGAGACTTGCTTTTTTTACCCCCACCCATCCCTGTTGTTCTTTCTTTTTAACTCTACAAATAATGTGTGTTATGAATGTGTTTTCATATTAATTGCTAGTAAGAACAGAGCCTTTGCTCATATTATACCTCTACCTTGCCTAATGGGCTGGGGTTTTGCTCAGTTGGTAGAGTGCACGTCACTCTCAGTCCCTGGGTTTGATTCCTAGCACCTCAAAAATGGGATAAGGACTTGGCAGTCCACTCCCAAAACAACTCTCAAACAATTTGTCATTGAAAACCCTATTAATAGCAGAGAAGCACTGGCATAGTGCTGTGTATGGCACTTTGTTGGAGAGTGTTTTGTTCTATTGTACATAGGGTCTCCATGAGTTGGACCTAGGGTCTCCATGAGTTGGACTCAATGGCACCTAACAACAACCTTGTCTAACACCCTTACTAGAAACTTAACAGTGAAATGAATGAAATATCCAAAGCAGAATGGTCCTCTCCTTTCCCCTTCACAAAGAAACCATTAAACTTTTGGTTTTTCATTTTTGAGTTTAGTTGGCAAAATTCTGTTCTGCTGAGAACTGAGAGATTTAATTTGCTCTTTGGAGCAGTTTGCTAAGCAGAATATAGTAGTTAAATATTCTAGATTTTCCTATGTACGTGTAGCTTTTTCTTGACCCTGAATTCAGAGTTCCTTACACACTCCAGGGAGAGTGATATGATTGTAGTTCCTTAATTAGAGCAAGAAAAATTGCATTCCTGAGGTTAAAACTGAATGAGTAGAATGGGTTTTCCTGTATACATGGTCTTATTCATATAAGAGAGCTCAAACTTTCTAAGGTGTGACTTCAGTATAAAACAATGAGGATGATTTTGTAAATAGTTTTCTCAATTATCCAGCTTGTTTCTGGGACAGGTAGTCCTTCTTTCAGAAAGTTTATTAAGGGAAGAAAAATTAATTTAAAAACTTATTCACAATAATTGTGACAATAAATATTTTATAAAGAAGTCATATAACAAACTAGAGTGTTTTTGAAATCTACTTTTCTTATCTTGCTATTCAAGTGATTGATGAGTTTAGGCATTTGAAAGGTGACTAGATTATGTCCCCCTACCCACCCAACATACAGCTGTTTTAAAATTCAGCCTTTCTTCTTTGCTGACTGTAACTGTGTTATGGTTTGGATCTAAATGTCTCCCAAAAATCATGTGTTTGAATATTGGGTTGCCAACTGGTGGCACTGCCCTGAGAGGTTATGGAATATTGGGAGTTGAGAGTGTAGCTTTGAAGAAGTGGTTTCCTGAAGGTGGGCTATAGGGGGTTTTTACCCAGAGCCCTGGTTCTGGCCTGTCTCTGCTTCTGATCTGCCATGCCATGAAGTTGTCTTTCATGGGCCCTGCCACCATCATGGACTGATTCTCTAACTGTGAACCCTCCAGTAAATCATCTGTTCCTCCATAAATTTGTTTTAGTTGGTTTATTTGCCACAGTGACACACTGGCCGACTAATAGTCTCATTAAATATAAAGGCCTTAATTATGTATATTCTAGCAGTTATACTTCCTTATATACTATTCAACATTAATTCATAATTATATCCATCATATAAACTTCATTCTGGGCTGGGATTTAGCTCAGTTGGTAGAGCACTGTGCTGCAGTCTCTGAGGTCCTGAGTTCAATTCCCAGCAGTGCAAAAATGGGAGAAGGACGTGGCAATCCACTCCCAAGGCAATCCTGAAACAATCAGCCATTGAAAACCCTATGAGGGTCACTATGAGTTGGATACCGACTCGATGGCACCTAACAACAACAACAAACTTCATTCTGGAAAAAATATTGATTTACTTTGAAGCACTTTTTTTTTATAGAAAAAGCATCAAAAAGATTTTCTGAAGGACAGATAATGTATAATCTATAGATAGAATAAAACTATAAAGTAAGTACTACAATAACTTGGAAACTATAAAAAAATGTTTCCACTTTGGTTTGTTGTACTCTTATATCGTGAAGAAGAACAAAGTGATATATGTTGGTTTCTTCCTGTTTTTTCCAGCTATTGACCTGAAAACTGGTTCTGGAGAAGTCTACCAAGGCTCTGCAAAAGGTTCTGCTGATACAACTATCATAATTTCAGATGAAGACTTCATTGAGGCAATCCAGGGAAAGCTTGACCCTCAGAAGGTATTGTTCTAAAATTTTCATTTATTCATATTTCTTCCTTCCTGTTTAACAATTGCAGTTTTTGAGCTGACTTCCCAAGTTTTGATTTATATGATTCCCTGTAACTCTGTAGAAAACACAGTTGGTACTAATATTCTGGTTGACAAGTCATATATTTTTTATATGGAATTTCAGTTAACATTTTTGAAACACTTATTGGGTGAAATATAAAACTCATGCATAGATTTTTAAAAATACATTATATAATTAGTCCAGAGGTGAAAAAACCATATGAAATTAGTAGATATTGCATAATATTAGGTACGTATTCTTTATTTTTTTAGGGAATAGGGGTTAGGCTGGGTGTTGCAGTGTAGTGCAGGCTGGCGGGGAACTGTGTAAACCATGATGGCCTCAAACTCACACCGATCTCTTGCCTCAACATCCTGAATGCTGGAATTACAGATGTGTGCCACCACACCCAGCTTTAAATACTCATTCTTGATATACAAGTTGAGTATCCCTTACCTGAATTGTTTGGGACCAGAAGTATTTCAGATTTCACAGTTTCTTTGATTTTGAAATATTCACATAGACTTTACTGGTTGAGTATCCCTCATCCAAAAATCTGAAATCTGCTTGAGAAGCAACTTGTCATCTGAATTTGGATTGCTTTGGGGCTCAGAAACCCATGCATGTTCCCATTTCTGGGATCCCACAGAGATTCCACTGCACTGGCTTAGGAGGTAACTGCCTTACAGATCAAACATGGCTCAGTACAGTGACTCTGACACAAACTCACTGAGAGTGCTACACTGGAGAATGAGTACTGCAATGGTGGGGAGCAGAGGATGCCACCCTCAGGACCTAGGGGATGGAGATGCTGCCCTCTGGGGCTGGGGGCATAGATAGTCATGGGTGATTCTGCATAGGTGCCAAGACTGCAGGTGATGCAGTAACAAACCTGTACCTCAAGACACATTTTCAGGAGAAGGCTGCTTACTAAGAAGAATATTCCATAAAAGTGGTAGAAAGACTCATTTTAACTGACATATAAATCTCAATACAAGATCACAAGACATATGAGAAAAAAGGTAATATGACACATTCTAAAGATCATGTCTCTAGTAACAGATTCTAGACATTAGAGTGGATGAAATACTTGACAAAGTTCAAAATAATGATTTTTTTAAAAAGTTCAGTGTGCTCCAAAAGAATACACGTGAATAATTAAGTGAAATTAGGTAGACAGTGTAGGATACGAATAAGAAATTAAGCAAAGAGAGAGATTTTGAAAAAGAACCAATCAGAAATCTTGGAAATGAAGAGCTCAATAAGTCATATTGAAAGCTTCAACAGTTACAGTTGAAAGCTTCAACAACAGACTAGAACAAGTGAAAAATAGAATATGGGCACTTGGAGACAGAGCTTTCAAAATAATCATATCCAGACAGAAATAAAAGAATTAAGAGCCCTTAGGATCTTTGGGACACCATTAAAAGATTAAACATCTGCATCATCTGCATAGCCAAAGGGGAAGAAATTAGGGCATAGAAAATTTACTCAATGAAACAACAGTAGAAAATTTCCTTAATCTTGGGAAACACATGAACACCTAGGCACAGGACTCCTATAGAACCTCAAATAAACATGACCAGAAAATAGCCTCACCCTGGTATGTTATAGTTAATCTGCCAAAAGTGTAGGACAAAGAAAGAATTTTAAAATTTCAAATAGGAAAGCACCAAGACAAATTTAACGGTAACCCCATTAGACTAATAGCAAATTTCTCAGCAAAAACACTGTAGACCAGGAGAGCTTGGAATGACACAGTTCATGTCCTGAAAGAAAATAACTGCAAACTAAGATCACCAGCAAGGCTATCCTTCAGAAATGAAGGAGAAATAAAGATCTTCCAAGATAAGCAAAAGTGAAGGTAATTCTTGACCGCCAGACTAGCTCTTACAAAATACCTGTAGGGGATCCTACACCTGGAAGTGGAACAAAAATAACTACCATCATGAGAGCATGGGATAGTACAAATCCCTCTAGAAGATTGTTATTGTTAGGTCCTGTGCATATTGTTAGGTCCTGTCAGTCAAGTCTGACTCATAGTGACCTTCATAGGGTTTTCAATGGCTAACTGTTTAGGGATTGCTTTGGGAGTTGATTGCCAGGTTTTTCCTCTGTTTTGTGGTGCTAGGGATCAAACCCGGGTCCTCAGAGTACAGAGCAGCATTCCACCCACTGAACTAAACCCCAGCCCCTCTAGAAGATTAGATACACAAAAATGAAATAGAAAAGAAACACCATCCATACACTAAACCAAACTATGAAGATAAATTAGAGGGAAAAATGAACAAAATACAGCATCTAGAAGAAAATTAACAAAGTGATAGACACAAGTCCATACTGTTCAGTAAAAACTGTGAATGTAAATGATTTTCTCCAACTAAAAGATACAGAATGGCTTAATGAGTTAAAAAAACCAAGATCCAACAATATGATTCCCATAAGCAACCCGCCTTACCAATGAAGACATATATAGATTAAAAGAGAAAAGATGGAAAATGATATACCAAGCAAATGGAAACAGAGTGAGCAGGTATAGTTATACTTGACAAAATCAACACAAAAAGCCAAAAACAAGGAAAAGACACAAGTTCATTTGATCTGGAATCAATTCATCAAGAAGATATAGTGATAAATCTATATGCACCTAATGTCAGAGCACACAAATTTATAAAACAAATAGATCAAGAGGGAAAGCTAGGCTCCAATACAATAATAGTGGGAGAGATTAGTACCCAACACTTGCCGATGGATAGATTATCCAGGCCCACGAAAAACTGAAGAAGCAGCATCAGAGTTAAACTGTACTGTATATCAAATGGACTTAGCAGACACAACATTCTGTCCCATAGCTGCAGAATATACATCCATCATCAGCGCAAGGAACTTTCTCTGCAATAGACCATAGATTACGCTACAAACAAGTGTTAACAGATTCACAAAAATTGAAGTATCTTGTATTTTTTTCTGATCACAGTGGGATAAAACTAGAAGTTAGAAGTAAGAGAAACTTTAGAAATTATACAAATGCATAGAGACTGAACAACACACTTTTGAATGAACAGTGGGTCTTTGAAGAAGTCAGAAGGGAAATTAAAAAATTCCTTGAATGAAAATGGAAATACAATGTGACAAAAACCTGTGGGATATAGCTAAAACAAGACTAAGAAGGAAATTTATAGCAGTGACTGCATTGTGAATCAGTCATTCACATATGAATCAACATATGTGAATCAGTAAATATAACACATTAGTAGAATGAAGGATAAAAATGTTCATCTCTATAGATGCAGAAAAAGCATTTGCTAAAATTCAGTATCCCTTCTTGGTGAAAGAACTGAACAAATGAAGTGTAGAAGGATCATACCTCAACATAACAAAGGCAGTGTATGACAACACCACAGCCAGCATCATATTAACTGGGAAAAACTGAAAGCATTTCCTCTTGGATGAGGAACACTCATAGGTATCTACAGAATGGAAGAAAAATTTGCCAGGTTTTCATCTGACGGAAGGTTAATTTCCAGAATAAAAAACTCAAAAAACTTAATAAAAATGTAATCCAATTTAAAAGCGGGCAAATGATCTGAACAGACACCTCTCAGATAAAGAAATACAAATGGCCAATGAATATATGAAAAAATGCTCAGTATTATTAGCTATCAGGGATATGCAAATCAAAACTACAGTGAGATATCAAGACCTCAAAACAAAACATAAGAAAAACTGACACTGATGTAGAGAAAAACCTGTATACAGGTATACATTTGGTGGGAATGTAAATTAGTAGATTCACTATGGAAAACAGTATGGATGTTCCTTAAAAAAACTAAAAATAGGACTACCAATGATCCAGCTATTCCAGAGGAAATGAAATCAGCATGTAACAGCATTACCTGCATGCCTTTATTTTGTGGCACTATTCACAATAGTCAAGTTATGGAATCATCTTAGGTGTCCATTAAGTCAACAAGTGAATGGAAAATGAAAAATGTGGTATATATACACAATGGATTATTATTCACCCATAAAGAAAAATGAAATCCTGTCATTTGCAATAAAATGTATGGAACTGGAGAGCATGCATCAAATGTAAGTGAAACAAGCCAGACATAGCAAGACAAATATCACATGTTCTTTCTCATATGTGGAAACGTAAATAACAAGTGAGTAATAAAAGTTGACCTGAAGTAGAAGAGTGATTACTAGGGGCTGGGAAGAGTGCTGGGAGTGGGGGCAAGTGTACAAGGGTGAGTGGACATGGTCAGTGTATGATATCTTCTTCTCTTTGTCATCGAGTTGGCTTCTGACTCATAGCAACCCTGTGTTCAACAGGCGAAACAGTATTGTTAGTACTTCTCTGCTATTCATAGGGCTTTCAGTGGCTGATTGTTTTTGGCAGTGGGTTGCCAGGTCCTTCTCCCAAGTTAAGCAGGGTTGGGCCTGGTTAGTACTTGGATGGGAGACCGCCTAGGAACATCAGGTGCTGTAGGTTTGGGAGAAGAATCCGGAGGCCCATTCCCGAAAATCAGTCCTCCATCGATTGATTGCTGGTTGCTGGCTATATGGCCTTGAGAAGGTTGTTATTAAAGCTCTCTGAATTTCAGTTTTCTCATCTGTCAACTGGGTGAGACTTGCTGACCTACTTCAGGCTGATAGCTCTAATTCCTAAGTAGATTGTAATTGTGTAGCTGCTTTGTAATGGTAGGTATATATAGGTATAGCTACTTTTTTCTTGGAGAAGGGCATCGCATTTGGGAGAGTGGTGGGTCAATGAAAAAAAGGAAAATCCTCCACTAGGTGGATTGACACAGTGTCTGCAACAATGGGCTTAAACAAAAAAGATTGATCTTGTGCCTAGTACAGAATTGAGGAGTGTTTCATTCTGCTGTACATAGAGTCACTGTGAGTCAGACCTGACTGGATGGCACCTAACAACAACGTTTTCCCAGCTACCTAGAATCTAGGAGCTTCTTTTTTAATTCTTACTCTCTCAACTCTAAACACTATGATTTTACTGATAAGGAATTTGCATGGAGGGAGAACCTCAGCAACTTGCACACATTTCTGTGTCAGGTCAGCAATAAGTTGTCTAGGATTTCTTAGTCTTTTAACATGCCAGCTTTTTGCTTGGTAATAACAAGCTTCATATAGTCTTATGCCTATAGCTATAACACTGTGGCATCAGATCTCAGAAGCTAAGCAGGGTTGGGCCTGGTTAGTACTTGGATGGGAGACCACTTGGGAATACCAGGTGCTGTAGGCTTAGGAGAAGGACCTGGCAACCTACTCCCAAAAATCAATCAGCCATTGAAAACCCAATGAATAGCAGAGAAGCATGGTTGCTGTGAGTTGGACACTGACTCCATGGCACCTAACAAGAACAAATTGCCTTATATACTTTTACCACATGTCAAACCCTAAGAAGCCAACCACCTTACACATTATTTCATTTAACTCACATGACAAGGTTGTGTTATCTAGGTACTGTTGTCATGATTTTTTATAGATGAAGAAATTACAGCTCAGAGAGGTTAAGTTCACTTCCCTAATAGGTGACAGAGCCTGGATTTTAACCCTAGTATTCTGGTGCTATAACCATTATCTATTCATCTCAGTGCTGTACTATCTTAGTGGTCCTTATGTAGCTTCCTATGTGAAGAAAGTATAGTAAACATCATGTTTTTAAAAGTTCTGAATTGAATATTTTGATTATTGGTAATATGGCATAGCATTTTCTTGTCTTGAATTCCCATATAAGAACACAGTGAAGCCAGAAGTGTATTGAAACAAAATTAAGTCCCAGGCCTGTGCATTCAAATAAATTATTCTATGATTTTATAAAACAGAGGAGCTGGCTTTTTAAAAATAGTTATCTAAAAATATGAGTGCTACCTATAATCATTAAACTATCACTGCTAGATAAAGGTTGCCTTTGTTGTTCAGAGTTAGTAACTTAGTTGTCTTCAGTCTCAGCAATTGCTTTTTTAGAAGGGAAAGAAAATGTAACTGGTGGTGCTCTTTTCCCCTCTCTCCTGTTCAGGCACTCCTCAGTGGCAGATTGAAAGCCAAAGGGAACATCATGCTGAACCAGAAGCTTCAGATGATTCTTAAAGAGTGTGCCAAACTCTGAAGGGCCCACTATACTATCAGTAAAAACAATAATTAAATTCTATCCTCACCCAAATATGCTTGACTATTCTGCAAAAGTGATCAAAACTAAGGTACAGGAGAAATTGCTTAACATTTTCAGATTTCAGGTAACTTTTCAGATTTTCATTTTCTACTAATTTTCCACATATCATTATTTTTTACAAGGAACTGTAAGCTAGCAAGTAATTATCCTTCTGTTCTCAAAGCTGTATCTAAATAAAAAATTTCACCCAATTCTAGTTTTCTTTGGAATTTGTGATGGCATTTATATGTTGAAAGAAAAATTAAATGAATAAAGGCTACTTTGATAACTTTTACCCTTCACTTAAAAATTTTTTTTTCTGTTCTCTAATTTATTGATATACCCCAATTTTAACATGGCTTTCCCTATATGTACTGATTTTTCTCCCTGTGTTATAGTAGTGTTCTGCTTTAAAGTAAGAGAAAAATCTCTGTGCTCCCAAATAGTTTCTTTTTTCTCCCCTCCTGTTTGCTGGAAATTCTGTACTTTCACATAATGTTTGCAGATCTGCCACAGTTATCGCTTTCTTGCTTAATCAGTAGTCTTAAATTATAAAGACAGCCATTGGCAAGTACTATCAGGTAACTTTTCCCCCCACATTTCCCTCAGATGCAGTGTGCCTAGGCTATATTCCTTTGTTGGATTATCTGCAGAGGTGACCAGCAAGTGGGATGCTATGGTCAGGGGTGGAATGAATTATAGTTTTGTAGCACTGAGAATTTGTATGGATTGTTGTTACATGGCTTCTCTGGAAAGCAAGACTTTGAGATGGATATTTGTAGGGAAAGCGGTAATTTGAAAGTGTTCTTAGAACTCACACCTGTCAGGGGATGCAAAGGAAGCAGGGCTTGGTACTCAAGGAGGTAAGCTGTGATGCAGGCCTCAACAGATCTTTTGGGGAACTCTGAAGCTGGGATGGCCCTTCAGAATTGTCCTAAGGCAATTAGTCATTGGTTATGGCCTGCCCTGTAGAGAGCCCATGACCTTGGACAAAACAGCAGAGCAGTTGCTGGAGGAGGCTTAGCATCAGTTGATAGTCTTCCCAGCCGAGGGAATGTGTCCTTCAGTCCTGAGTGGGGATTTGGGAAACTCAGCAACAGTTTTTTGCTCCATGGAATAAGAAAAAAAAAAATTCTTAGAAATTATAAATTCAGTTGGGAGAAGGATGTGGCAGTCCACTGTCGAAGCAATCTAGAAATAATCACCTGTTGAAAACCCTTGGAGGGTCACTATGAGTTGAACCTGACTCCAAGGCACCTAGCTATGAGTTTGAACAGACTCATAGCAACAATAACAACAATATAAATTCAGTAAGATTTCAGAATTCAAAACAGATACACAAAATCAGTAGTCTCTTAATGTATCAGTAGTAAAATTACTGAGAAGGACACCAAGAAAGCAATTCCACTTCTAATAGCAAAATTAATTAACAAATAAAACCCACAAAAGACCAAACCAAATCCAAAACAAAACCCCTGGAAATAAACTTAACGAAAGGAGCATATGATTGCTATAATGCAAATGATAAAACATTGGTGAGAGAAATTGAAGAGAACATAGACACACAGAAAAGGAGAGACATCCCATGTTTCCATATTGGAAAAATCAATATTATTAAATGTTCATACTACTCAAAGCAATTTACAGATTCAATCCAATTCCTATTAAAATACCAGTGACATTCTTCACAGAAATATAACACTCCTAAAACTTGTATGAAACACACACACACACACACACACACACACACACACACACACCCCTCAAATAGCTAAAGCAGTCCTTAGTAAAAAGAACAAACCTGTAGGCATTATCATATCTGCCTTCAAATCATACTGTAAAGCCATAGTAACCGAACAGCATAGAACTGACATAAATTCATACATTTACAGCCAACTGATTTTCAACAAATGCAGTGAGAACATACATTGCAGAAAAAAGTTTCTTCCACAAAGTATGCTAGGAAAACTGGATATCCATATGCAGAAGAAAGAAAAGTAGACCCCTATCTCTCACCAGCTACAGAAAATTCAAAATAGAGACTTAAGATGCAAAACTACAAAACTACTAGGAAGAAAAAAACATGGGAAATGCTTTAGGACACTGGTCTGGGAAGAAATTTTTTGGATATGATGTCAAAAGCATGGGAAACAAAAGAAAAAAAAAACAGACAATTGGGATTATATCAAGTTTAGATTCTGAACACCAAAGTGACAATTAACATAGTGAAAAGGCAGCCTAAAGTCTTGGAGAAAATATTTACAAACTAATCATCTCCTATGAGTTGAGTCTAAAATGTTGCCTAACGGTCATGTGTTTGAATGTTTGGTTCCCAGCTGGCAGCCCTGTCCTGGGAAGCTATGGAACTTTTGGAGGTGAGATCTAGCTTTGCATAAATAAAGTCACTGAGGCTGTGCCTTTGGAGGTCTGATACAGACCTCCTGCTTCCAGTAAGCTCTCTTGGTTCCTGATCTGCCATGATGCAAGGTTCTCTGCCACAGACCCTGCCACCTTTTTTGCCACCATGCCTGTCATGTTGCCATACCTTCCCTGCCTCTATGGACTGAAATACTCTGTGAGCCCCAATAAATCTTTCCTCCCATAAGTTTGTTTTTGTCAGGTATTTTGCCACAGTGACACATAAGCTAACATGTCATCGGGTAAGAATTAATATACTAAATGTGGAAGGAACACAACAGCAAAAACTGACATACTCCAACTTTAAAAATGGGCAAATGATCAGAATAGAATTTCTCCAAAGAGATTATGTAAATGGCTAACAAGTATATGAAAAATGTCTAATCATCAGAGTAATGCATCAGAGAAATGCAAAACCACAATCTGGAAAGACACAGATCAAAGATAGCTGAATAGAAGCATACTATGCACAGCACTGCCACAGAGAAGCACCAGGGCAGCAAAGGAAAAAACTGTATTTAAGAAAAGTAACCTGGGGGGAGAACTCTGTAAATCAGCAAGGAATTGATGGGAACTCCAAAGAGCATGGAGAGCCAGAAATACAACCTAGAGAAAATAAAAAAGCAAATTAAAACGTCAACACCCCTGATCCATGGCCAGTGGGGAGCTCCACATTGCTGGGAAAAGGAGAGTGTGAAAAGTATCAGCAACCTCCATTATAGAAGCAGACTGAAAATCTTAACTGCAGGAGAAATCCACAATCCTCAGAGGATTTAAATCCAGTTTGAGCCACTGGCTGGTCTGAGGGTAACTGTTCCACTATGAGGAAGGAGCTCACATTGCCTCTTGCTCCTAGAACACAATTTACCATGACAAGCACTGCTAGATACTGTCCTGCCTTTGGGGGAGCAGTTGGCCCTTTGATACCACTAGAGGCCTTGGGCCAGTGCGTGTGTCATCGAGCAGAGCATAGGCCCTTCATGGTCCTGCAGCTTTAGGACCTGTGGTTGCCAGAGCCACAAGCCTGAGCTACACCTGCACCTGTCCCACAGGAAATAGGGAAGGTCTCTTCCCTAGCCCATGGCCTCGGGATTGCAGGTAGTATACTCACAGCCTGTTTATACCCACCCATGCCTGTCCCTTGGCACCTGATCAGGTTTCTCACCTGCATCTAGCAGCTCCAGGAACATGCAGCCACCAGTGCTGCAGTCCTTACACTATGGGAAATAAGAAAGGTATCCTTAGCCCATAGTCTTCAGACTGTTGTTGCTGGTAACAAAAGCCCTGGCATCACTCAGACTTGTCCCTCAGGACCTGAAGAAAGTTCCATCCATGTCCTGCAGCTCCAGAACCATGGCTACCAACATCACAAACTTGGAAGCATCAATGTGACCTGGGACCTGTGTGACCTGGGAATATTGCCATACATCTTCTGCAGCCTAGGACTATGGATATCAAGACTACATGCCAAAGGACAACCCATTTATGACCAGTTGGCCTAAGGAAGGCCTTCTCCTTGTTCCAAACACCCAGGAATGTAGTTATCAGTGACAAAAACCCTAATATCACACATACATTACCACCCACAGGGCCTAGAAAAGTTCTCCTCTGCAGCCTTGGAAATATAGCCACTGGTGCCAAAACCCCTGTATCACTTCTGCTTGTGTCTTGCAACCTGGAGACAGTCCTTTTTGGTCTTACAGCCTGTTTATACCCACAGTCACCTCCATGAGACCTAGGAAGTTTCCCTTTTGCTTCCTACAACCTCATGTACATGGTTGCTGATGCCACAGACTGCTCCCAACTCCCAGCATAATCTGTGCTCATCCATGGAACTGGGGAAGGACATTAATCCTGAGGCTTCAGATTTGTGGCTGCTGGTGCTACAAGCCCATATTATTCCCACATTCATCTTGAGGGATCTTAGAAAGGCCTCCTTAATATCTTGTGGCTCTGGGACCATCAGTACTGGAGCCACAACCCTTGGTGTTACCTCTGCTTTCCCCATGTGAACTACAGCCAAGTCCTTGCCAAATCCTTTGCCATTGAGACCATAGCAGCTGCCATCACACGCTCCACAAGTGTTAGTATTCAATCTTATGGGGCCTGAGGACATGCACTTTTGGAAGCTTATGTCCACTACAAAGTTGTGCAATCACTTTCATAAACTGCTGCAATCTAGACGGTTGGGTCACTCACACATACAGCTAACAACAATCACAGTGAAGAAAATGCACCGAGCTCATCTATACCAAAGCTAAATCACCTATCAAATCACTCTCTCTGTTACTGCTGTTGTTAGGTGCCATCAAGATAGGCCTAATTCATAGCGACCCTATGTACAGCAGAACAAAACCCTACCCAACACTGTGCCATGGACCCGACCTTTTTATGTTTGAGCCTATTGCAGTCACTGTGTTTCTTTTCATTTTGAGTCATGCCACATCAGCAAATTGAGGTTCCAAGGACTTTATTTCATTCTCATCATTAAGGTCAATTGTACTTTGAGGAGATATCTCTTCTCCCATCATTTGCTGAATGCCTTCCAGTCAGAGGGGCTCATTTTCCAGTACTATATTTGACAGAGCTTCTTGACTGTTCATGGGGTTTTTAATGGCTATTTCAAGAGTAGGCTTCTGGGCCCTTCTCTCTAGTCTGCTTTAGTCTGGAAGCTCAGCTGAAACCTGTCTACCATGAGTAGCCCTGCTGGTATTTGAGATACTGGAGGCATAGCATTCAGCATCACAGCAATATGCAAGCCCCAACAGCATGATAAGCTGAAAGACATGTGGGGGATCAAATCACTCCCTCTATCCCATCTAAATGAAAACATATTTTCCTTCAAAAGCTACTCCATGAAATTGGAAGGGGAGATTATAACATGCATAGACACTCACAAAAGGACACAAGAAACATGAAAGAAAACAGTACTTCCAAAGGAACACAATTCTTCAGAAATAGATCACAATTTGAAGGAAATCTACAAAATGCCTGAAAAGGAATTTAAAAAAAAAATTATTGTAAGGAAATGTAGTGAGATGCAAGAGAATACATATAAACCATACAAAGAAATAAAATGTTTCGACTCTCATGCCAATTGAGAGATACAGGTCTGTTTTCATTTTTCTGCAGATGTATATTCAACATAAAACTAGAAACCTTAACTACCGGAAGCAAAGATGGGGAAAACGCTCCAACATATAGGCATAGAAAAGTATTTCCTTAATAAGACTCTAGTCAGGAAATCACACCAAAAATTGACAAAGAGAATTACATGAAATTAAACAGGTTCTGTACAGCAAAGGAAACAATCAACAGAGTTAAGGAAGGGCCCACTGAATGGTAGAAAATCTTCACATCCCATACATCCAACAGAGGACTAATTTCTAGAATTTACAAAGAACTAAAGAAAGCAAATCCTGAGACAACAAATAACCAAATATAGAAGTGGGTAAAGGAAATGAACAGACAGTTCTCAAAGGAAGAGGTTTGTAAGACTAAGAAACATATAAAAAATGCTCAATATCCCTAGCCATTAGGGAAATGCAAATTAAAACAATTCTGAGGTCCCACCTAACTCCAGAAAGAATGGCAAAGATCAACAAAACCAGAACAAATGCTGGTGAGGATGTGGAGGAAAAGGAACCCTCTTACACTGTTGGTAGGACTGTAAGTTCATTCAATCACTTTGGAAATCAACATGGAGACACCTCAGAAAACAAAAATAGAACTGCCATATGACACTTCTATACCACTTCTGGGAATATACCTAAAGGGAGACATCTCATCATACCACAGAGATACCTGCATCTCCATATTTAATGCAGCACTCTTCACAACAGTAAGTATATGAAACCAACCAAGATGCCCATCAACTAAAGAATGTATAAAACAGGTATGGTACATATGCATAATGGAATATTACTCAGCAATAAAAAAGAATGAAATAGTCATTTGCTGCAAAATGGATGTAACTGGAGAACATAATCTTAAGTGAATGAACACAGGCCATAAAGAGAAATACCATATATTCTCACTCATGTGGGAGCTGAAACTTACTTGAAGAAAAAACCTATATATAAGTAGATACACAAAAATTAAACTTAGGGAAGTTTATCTATGTAAACAGACATACAAAAATTAAACTTAGGGAAGAAGGGAAATATAGAGTAGAAAGAAGGAGGGGGTGGACTAGCAAAGGGAAGCAAAGATTATGGAAAGTGGGATGGGGAGGAGAAACAATGTAAAGGGATAATAGGGGACAGAATAATCTCAATGTAAATAATGCAACTTCATGAGTACATGGGAAAAATAGGGGAATATAACCCAAATATGCATAAGGGTTTTACTACATATTAGTCAAAATGTTCCATAAACTTTGTAATTTGATAAAAGTATAACAAAGATGATGTAATAGTTCCATAATGGGAAAAGAAAATGCTCTATTACTCTGTACCCCATCAACATTTACCAATAAAGGGAAAAGAAAAAAAAAAAGAAACAAGGAAAATAATTCCAGATTTAAATGAGAAATTTACCAAAAATATAAAAATTATAAAAAAGAATCAATCAAGTTAGTTGCTCAGGTGGATACATATAATCCGAGCTACTTAGAAGGCTGAGTCAAGAGGATCATAAGTCTGAGGCCAGAGGCAACCTACACAACTTAGTGAGACCCTGCCTTAAAATTAAAAAAAAAATAAAAATAAAAATGGGGCTGGAGAACAGCTCAGTGGCAGAGCACCTGCCTAGCATTTGCTAGGCCCTGAGTTGAACTCCTAGTACTGGGAAAAAAAAATTCAAAAATATTGGAGCTAAAAACTGGAACCATTGAAATTACAAAACTGAGAGCTTCCACAACAAGTTCTTCTCAGAACAAGCAGATGAAAGAACGTTTGGACATGAAGATAAGTCTTCTGAATTAATGCAGTCTACCAAATGATAAAAAAAATAAAGTCTGTGAGACATATGCAGGTTCAAACTGAAACTGAAGAAAATTAGAACAAGTTTACAACAGCCAAGGTATGACCTTATGTATATCACATTTGAGTTCAGAGACCATTTCAAGAATAGATTTGATGCATCAGACACTAATGATCGAAGACCAGATGAGTTGTGTGGCATGACATCAAAGACATCATTCATGAGGAAAGGAAAAAATTATTTAAAAGACAGGAGAAAAAGAAAAGACAAAATTACAGATCAGACTCTGAAACTAGCCCTTGAACATCCAGTAGCTAAAATAAAAAGAAGACATAATGAAGTTAATTAAATAGAGGATTTCAAAAGACAGCTTAAGAAAAACATCAACTATTATAAAGACGTGCAAAAAGCTGGAGATAAAAAACCAAAAGGAAAGAACATGCTCTGTTTTTCTCAAGCTTAAAGAATTGAAGAAAAAATTCAATTCTCTTGTGGCAATAGTGAAGGATTCTACAGGGAATCATCAAAAGAAAATGGAGGGAATACACAAAGTCATTATACCAAAAAGAATTGGTGGATGACTAATCATTTCAAGAGGTTGCATATAATCAGGAACCAATGGTACTGAAGGGAGAAGTATAAGCTGCCTTGAAGGAATTTGTGAGATACAAGGCTTCAGGAATTGATGGAGTACCAATAGAGATGTTTCAACAAACAGATGCAGCACTGGAGGTGCTCACTTGTTCATGCCAAGAGATTTGGAAGACAGCTACCTGGCCAACTGACTGGAAAAGATCCATACTTGTGCCTACTTCCAAGAAAGAGGATCCAACTGAATGTGGAAATTATCAAATGACATCATCAATACCACACACAAGTGAAATTTTGCTAAAGATCACTCAAAAGTGACTGTAGCACTATACAGAAAGGAAACTGCTGGAAAACCAAGCCAGATTCAGAAGAGGGTGTGGAACCAGGGATATCACTCCTGATGACAGATGGATATTAGTTGGAAGCAGAGAATACCATAAAGGTGTCTATCTATATTTTATTGACTAGGCAAATGCATTTGACTGTGTGGGTCACAATAAATTATGGATAACATTGCAAAGAATGGGAATACCAGAGCCCTTAATTGTACTCATGAAGAATCTGTACATGGACAAGGAGGCAGTCATTCGAACAGAATAAGGAAACACTGCCTGGTTTAAAGTCAACAAAAGTCCAGTGTGTCAGGGCTGTATCTTTTCATTATATCTCTTCATTTTCTATGTTGAGCAAATAATGTGGGAAGCTGGACTTTATGAAGAAGAACATGACATCATTATTGGAGGAAGACTCATTAATAATCCGCATTAACAACTCTCCTGAAAGTGAAGAGGATTTGAAACATTTGCTAATGAAGATCAAAGAACATACCCTTCAGTATGGATTGTCCCTCAACATCAGCAAAATAAAATTCCTTCCATCTGGGTTTGTATGCCGCTTCATGATAAATGGGGAAAAAATTGAGGTTGTCCAAGATTTTGCTTTTCTTGATTCTACAATCAACACTCATGAAAGCAGCAGTCAAAAAATCAAAAGATGTATTGCATTATGAAAAGTTGTTGCAAAAGACCTCTTTAAAATGCCAAAAGGTAATGATGACACATTGAAGACAAAGGTGCACCTGACTCATGCCATAGTATTTTTCAGTCACATCATATGGTTGTGAAAGCTGTACATTGAATAAGGGAGACAGGAGAATTGATGCTTTTGAATTATGGTGTTAGAGACGAATATTGAATATACCATGGACTGCCAAAACAACCAACAGATCTGTCCTAGAAGAAGTTCAACCAGAGTGCTCTTTGGAAACCAGGATGGCTAGACTGCATCTTATATGTTTTGTACATGTTGTTAGGAGGGATTAATCCCTGGAGGACATCATGTTTGGGAAAGTGACGGGTCAACAAAAAGAAGGAAGACCCTCAACTAGATGGATTGACACAGTATCTGCAACAATGGGCTTAAACATAAAAAGATGTGCCTGGCACAGAATCCGAGAGTGTTTCCTTCTGTTGTACATAGAGTGACTATGAATCAGACCTGGCTTGATGGCACCTAACAACAACAGGAAGCAATGAAATAGTCATATTATTAGAATTCCAGAAGGAGAGGAAATGGGAGGAGATATTGAAAGCCAATTTGACAAAATAGTACCTGAAAATCTTCAAAGTGACAACCAGATACAAAATGCTTGAAGGACCTCAACTAGCTTCAACCCCCCCTCAAGTACCTTCGTTAAGGCATGTTAGAGTCAAAATGTCAAAAGTACAAAACAAAGAATTCTAAAATCAGCAAGAAGAAATCAAGTCATGTATAAGGGAATGCTCATTAGACTTAAAAGTAAATTTCTCAGCAGAAACATTATAAGCAAGAACAGAATAGGATGATATATTCATACCCCTGAAAGAAAAGACAAAACAAAACCACCAACCAAGAACATTGTACCCAGAAAAACTGCCCTTCAGAAGTAAAGGAAAAATAAAATCTTTCTCATATAAGCAGACGACGAAAGTATACCATTCAGTCTATGTTAGGTGCCTTCGAGTCATGTTCGACTCATAGCGACACTCATAGGGTTTTTAATGGCTGATTGTTTTGGGATTGCCTTGGGAGTGGATTGCCATGTCCTTCTTCCGTTTTTGTGGTGCTGGGAATCTAACTCGGGACCGCAGAGACTGCAGAGTGGCGCTCGCCGTAGCCCTGTGGAATCCGATCCCGTCAGATCTCGGAAGCTAAGCAGGGTCGGGCCTGGTTAGTACCTGGATGGGAGACCGCCTGGGAACACCAGGTGCTGTAGGCTTGGGAGAAGGACCTGGCAACCCCCTCCCAGAAATCAATCTGCCATTGAAAACCCTATGAACAGCAGAGAAGCACTGACAATAGTGTTTCCCCTG
>VMDO01027460.1:0-25226 GCA_007922755.1 Pedetes capensis
AAAAGAAAGACAAATACATAATTACAAATACACAATACAACAAATGACATAATACAGCATACATAATACGATTCAAATACTTAAAAGGAAAGAAACAAATACGTAATTATTGTTAGAAATTGCAAGACCATTATTTCAGAAATTTACAGAGAAAGATGACTTTAAACATTGTATACTAGCCGGGCACGGTGGCTCACGCCTGTAATCCCAGAGGCTTGGGAGGCGGAGGCAGGAGGATTGCAAGTTCAAGACCAGAGGCAGTCTGCATAATTTAGTGAGACCCTGTCTCAAAAGTAAAAAAAAAAAAAAAAATGGCTGGGGGCGCAGTTCAGTGGTCCAGCACTTGCAAAGCATGCAGGCGGGAGGCCCTGGGTTTAACCCCCAGTACTGCAACAAAACAAAACAAAACATTGTATACTTTATTTTGCCTGCAGCAGTTCCACTGTGGTATCTGATCCCATCAGACCTCAGAAGCTAAGCAGGGTTGGGGCTGGTAATCCTTGAATGGGAGACCACCTGGGAACACCAGGTGTTGTAGGCTTGGCCAAGAGAAGGATCCAGCAACCCACTCCCAAAAAAACAATCTGCCATTGAAAATCTATGAAGAGAAGCACTGACAATACTGTTTTGCCAGTTGTATGTAGGGTTGCTGTCAGTCGGACACTGACTCCATGGCACCTAACACCACCAACATACTTTATTTCAGATAGTTAATATTGCTGCATCTTTCATTTCTCTTAAATTCTTACTATACAGGAAGAATATTGACGACTTGAACAACACTACCAACCAGCTGCACCTATTAATATTTATAGAATACACCACTTAACTGCAGGAGAGCTCATGTTTTTAAAATCAGCTTTACTCAAGTCTCCTTTGTTTAATATTAACAAAGCCCAGTTTTCCAATGCTTACTTTTCCAATGGCTAACGTTTTTCCATCCATTGACTTTAAGCCACTCAGTTCTTTCTGTTTAAAGTGCAATCTTTTTCGACAGCAAATATGCAGGTCTTACTGTTTTATTCAGTCATACAAACGTCGTCTCTTTTGGGGTTTGTGAATTTAATTTATACTTAATTCAGTTATTAATATAATTGGCATTTGTCTAACATTTTGCTATTGGTTCTCCCTTTATCTCATTTGTATTTTGTTCATATTTTCCTCTTCTTCCTTTTTTGGTTATTTTTATGTATTATAAATAATCCCTATACTAGCTGTTCATCTCTATTTATTGTATATTGCTTGTGGTATCTGTTGTGATTATAACATGAATCTGTAACATGTTACAGTTCACATACATTTAATATTATATGAAGTGTCTCAGAATGTTAGAATTTTACATTTTAATTCTTTGTTTTTCCCATTTTGTGTGCTATTGTTTTTGATCTGTTTTACATTTTGATATATTGTATACTCCAAATAAGATGTTACATATTTTGCTTTCAGTAGTCATTTGACTGTTAAGGAAATTAAAAGGAGAAAAGTACTCAGTCATCTCCTCTTTACTACTTATCCTCTGAGATGTCTTCTTTTTTCCCCTAGCATCTGTGTTTCACCTTATGTCGTGCTTCTTTAGCCCAAAGAATTTTCTTTAACATTTATTGCATGCAGGTCTGCTGGTGGTGTTATTCTTTCAATTTTAATTTGTCCAAAAGTCTTTATTTTATTTCCATTTTTGAATGATTTTCGTATCCTCACACCAAATACTGGGTTCATGTTTTTATATTTAAACTATTCTTTCATTGTCTTCTAGTGTTTCCTATTTCAAATGAAGGTTGCCTGACTCTCAAATTGGTTTCCATATACATGTACATATATATGTATATATACATATATACACATATATGTATGTATATGTATGTATGTATGTATACACATATGTGTATATATACACATACATGTATATATGTATATGTATGTGCGTATACATACACACATACATATATGTATATGTATGTGTATGTGTGTATATATATGTATATGTATATGGACACCAATTTGAGAGTCAGGCAACCTTCATTTGAAATAGGAAACACTAGAAGACAGTAAAACAATAGTTTTATATATGTATACATACACATATACATACATATATACGTATACGTGTGTATGTATACATACACACATTGTTGTTGTTATTGTTAGGTGCCATCGAGTCAGTATCCGACTCATAGTGACCCTGCATACAACAGGCGAAACACTATTGTCAGAGCTTCTCTGCCGTTCGTAGGGTTTTCAGTGGCAGATTGACTTTTGGGAGTGTGTTGTCAGGTCCATCTCCCATACCGGCAGCACCTGGTGTTCCCAGGTGGTCTCCCATCCAATTACTAACCAGGCCTGACCCTGCTTAGCTTCGAGATCTGCGGGGATCGGATGCCATAGGGCTATGGCTGCAATGTATATATGTGTATGTATGTATGTATGTATATATACACACACATACATATATATATATACATATATATATACATATATATACATATATATACATATACATATATATACATATATATACATATATATATACATATATATACATATATATATATGTATGTGTGTGTATATATATGTATATATATGTCTTTATTCTCTAACAACTTACAACACTTTTTGTTTTTGATTTTTAGCAGTTTGTGATATAGTAAGGTGTGTATATATATATATATATATATTTTTTTTTTTTTCCTGTCTGCAGCCATAGCACCCTAGCATCCTATCCTGTCTGATCTTGGAAGATAAGCAGGGTTGGCCTGGTTAGTCCTTGGATGGGAGATCACCTGGGAATACCATGTGCTGCAGGCTAGGGAGAAGGACCTGGCAGCCCACTCTGAAAACAATCTGCCATTGAAAGCCCTGTGAATAGCAGATAAGCATGACAATAGGGCTGGGCATGGCACAGTGTTGGTGTGTTTCCTTCTGTTGTACATAGGGTCACTATGAGTCAGCACCTAACATTTTAATTGACTTTTTTCTCAATGGTTTACATTTTCTGTTCCTTTGCATGTCTGGCAATTTTTAAAAATTGTGTGCTTATAATTAGAATGTTGTGGAGACTCAGGATTATATTATCCTTCTCTGACTAGTGGTGGTGGTCATGGTAGAGCAGATTAGAAAGAAAGAAACGGGTGGAGGAGGAGTTTCCTTTCAGGAATTTAAGTTGCTAGATAACTACTGTGAATTAAACTTCATTTTATATTTTGTTTATATATATATATATATATATATATATATATATATATGAATGATCTGGCAGAATTCAGTCTCTGCATTTTGTCTCCATAGTGGATGGTAGCAGCTGAGCTCTGTCCTGTATATTTAGCTCTTCATCTGTTTCCCATTGAGCATTTTGGAGTATATAGTTTAGAGGTCAACCAAGAATGTGATATTATACTTAGAATTTGGGCTTCCCTCACCTATAATTCCTTCTGTTCAGAATTTCTTCAATTTTCAGCTAAGTAGGCAGCCAAACTCCATTCCCTGATACTCCAAGCAGATTAAGACTGGGTATAGATTTTCTATTTATATATATATATATATATATATATATATATATATATATATATATATATATTTTTTTTTTTTTTTTTTTTTTTTTTTTTTTTTTTTTTTTTTTTTTTTTTTTTTTTTTTTTTTTTTTTTTTTTTTTTTTTTTTTTTTTTTTTTTTTTTTTAGTTAGTATCTTTAGTTATGTAACTGTAGTTTATTGTTTCTCAGAGGTAGAAATGTAACAAATTTTGGGTGCTTTGGTGATATTATTTCATTTAACTTGCTACATGTAGTCATGTTATCTATAATTGTGTGTGATACTGTGTATTATTGCTTAAGATAGGCTGCTCTTCACTGTGAGCAGTTGGGGAGGCCTTGGGGAAAAGGCCTCAAAAGATGACCCGATTCTAGTGGTCTTCTTTATTTTGAAGGGTTGAAGACGTCCCAGTTTGTGCTTATATTTGTTTGCTCTTCAGTGGCTTCAAAGAGTTGTATTTTACATATTTTTCAGCATTTATCATTGTTATTTTCCACATGCTCAAACATAAGATACACTCCCATCAGCAAGTAGTGGTTAGGTTTTGCCTCCAAATCTCTATTGCTAGCAGGAGCTTCATAATTGGTCGAGATTGTCAACAAACGTATGTTGAGCTAGTGGGTAGGTCTGTGTTTAAAAATGACCTCCGTTGGGGGGAAAGGGCAGTGTGGGAGGCATCATATGAGTCCCTTCACAGCAAAGTTTCCTTGTGATTCACTAGGAGCCTAATGAGACAATTACAGTCCTCTTTATGCCTTTGGATTTCCAACTAGTTCCACCTTGGAGAACTTCTCCAAATCAGGCTTTTCTGTTACTTTATGAACTTGGAGATCTCTCTTCGATTTTGCTGCCTGTGAATTGAAGTGATATTCCACATTTCCTGTAAGCCTGAGAGACAGAAACCTCTCTTCTTTTTTCAGTCATACTGAGTTTCTCAAGAGGGAAAAGAGCTAAGACTGTCTTCCTTTTAATTACTTTTTTTCAAGATCAGAGGTAAGTGTTTAAAAAATAACGTGTCGGTCACTTTGTCCAAGGTTTGGCTCAATAGAAAGGGTCCATATCATTTTCCTTTTGTTAAATGAATTGGCACATTGGTATGAATTGGGATTTTGAGTTTTGTCTAAACCTACTATGTTTAGACACACAGTTTTTGTTTCATTCCTCTTTTGGCATCACTTCACCTCCTTTACTCCATTATCATTAAGAGCAAGTCTACTTTGAGGAGGCAACTCTTCCCCAGTTGACTTTGAATGCCTTCCAACCTTGGGGGCTTATTTTCTGGCCCCGTACTTGACAGTACTTCTGGGATATTCATAGGCTCATTGTTTCAGGAGTGGGCTGCCAGGTCCTCCTCCCTCGTCTATCTTAGTCTGGAAGCTCAGCTGAAACCTGTCCACCATGGGTGGCCCTGCTGGTATCTGAAATACTCGTGGCATAGCTTTCAGCATCACAGCAACACTCAAGCCCCCACAGCAAACAGGCTGGCAGACAGGTCGGGGAATGATTACACAGGTGGGGCTAAGTACTCTGGTAGTTTGGGCATTGATGTTATATTTGATCTCCTTTGTATTCAATGGCAGGTCGGCTGGAATATTAGAGTTAAATAAATCATAGGGCGCAGTCAGCAAGATGCAGAGTTGGCAGAAGCATTCCAAAGAGTGAGAATCATGTTGCCAGACAGAACTGCGTGAGAAAGCACGGCACTTCCGGGTAGTGGGATATAGTTGAGTACCACTGAAGATGACAGGATTATGGTTCTAGGGGGAGAGAATGAAGCATTAGGATAGGTGAGGCTAGCTTGCTTCCTTCTTTGAGAAATGTCAGTGCCCACGTGATACTCTTCAGCCTGGCCTTCAAGATCCATTTTCTCACCAAACTTCCCTTTCAAACTTCTCTTCAGCCAGACTGCTCTTCTACTAAGCATGTACATTGTTTCCTCTCAGTTTTGGCTCAGAAAGATTCTCCACACCTGGACTGTCCTCCTCCAGAAAGTCCAACGCTTTCCATTATACCTCGTGCTAATGGTTCACTCTTTTTCATAGACATTTATCTTTTTAAAGCTCATTCATCTTATCTTAACAAAATTGGTCTGTGTGCTCACTGAGGGGCACAAGAAAAATCATTAAGCTCCTCATTTTCCGTCTCCGAAAGGGCCTGGTATATTTCCCAGCATGTAGTTTCCAATAAGCAAAGGTTCCGTGGTTTGTAGATAGTATAGTACAATATCAACTCTTGGCTTTCTTTCATCCTGTTATGTTCCTAGGGAATCCTGGGGTTGGGCCAAATACCTGGATAGCATGTCTTCTTAAAGGGGATTATGAAGGATTATCTCTGATCATTCTCTGGAAAGATATCCTTGCTTTCACCATTCCAGTAGGTCTTGGCAAAGACTCAGAGGCTCCCTGGCGCTGTTCAGTAGCATCAGCTGCAGGGCTTTCAGAGATGGGCAGCTGTGGACAGAGAAGTATCACGGAGAGATGCCGTGACATCTGCCAGTGATTGTCCTGAGCCATAGAGTTTCCGGGAATGGTTATTTTGTTTTCACAAACTATAAAGCTATCGCTTGCCACCTACCAGCCTTGAAGTTGACTCAGCTGTGTGACCTATTAACAGTCCCCAGAGCCATCTTTGCCCCAGGAAAGCCAAACCTTCACATGTGGCTGACCGTGCATGGAAACAGAGTCGGAGGGAATGGGCCTCCTAGGTGCTCCTGAGTTGTCTCCACAGAGAACAGGAATCGTGCACTGGTAGCTCCTAGGATCGAAAAACCAACTTCAGAAACTGTGTGTTCTTTCTTTTCTTTTGTGAGCGACCTTAACAATCCCATTATATTTAGAATAATACAAAAATTTTCCAGATTAATCACATGTATCTAAAGGGAATTGGCTGGTACCTTGATGAGTAAGAATGATGCAGAAGATTATTTCCCAAATTATGTGCTTTGAGTAACTAGTTATGCAGGAGACTAACAACTACTATGGGGGAAAGGACTTCTGTGATCAAATCGATTCAGCAATTTCCAAGTTTTCTTGCCATAGATTTCGCAGCATCTGGAATTTGGTTATGTGCCTGGGAAATCTCCACAGAGTGGTTATGGAGTACAACAGTGGCCAACCTCACCTGACCACACAAACTTTTATTTTTCTTTTTTTGCCGTACTGGGGGTTGAACCCAGGGCCTCGCGCTTGCATGTTCTGCAAGTGCTGGACCACTGAGCTGTACCCCCCAGCCCATTTTTTTACTTTTTGAAACACGGTCTCACTAGATTACACAGACTGCCTCTGGTCTTGAACTTGCAATCCTCCTGCCTCTGCCTCTTGAGCCTCTGGGATTACAGGCATGTGCCACCATGACCAGCTTACCACACAAAATTTTTCATAAAGAAATACTAGTTTGCACCTTCTTGGAATTGATATTTATGGGCCAAATCATTCTAAACATTTTCATGTTCAGGGAAGGGCAAGAGAAATTATAGTTCCTTTACTAATAAAGTACTCCTAAATATTTTTAGGGGCTAGGATTTACCTCAGTTTGTACAGCAGTCTCTGAGGTCTTGGGTTCGATTCCTAGCACCACAAAAATGGGAGAAGGGTGTGGCAATCCACTCCCAATGCAATCCCAAAACAATCAGCCATTGAAAACCCCATGAGGGTCGCAATGAGTTAGACATGACTCTACAGCACCTAACAACAACAACAAATGTTTTTAGGTTAGCTCCATGGGCTGTAAACAAATCCCCCCCTCTCTCCCCCTTCCTACTCCCCTGTGTGTGTGTGTGTGTGTGTGTGTGTGTGTGTGTGTGTGTGTGTGTGCGCGTGCATGCATGCATTCATTCATTTAATAAAAATTTGTGGTTGCATACCCTAACTGTATTGGGATTCACTTTTCCTCAAGGTCTATTGTAAATCCTCTCTATAACATATACCACGATTTTTTCCCCTCTGATTGTATCATATCTCAGAGAAAGAACTATAGCAGATTTTTATGACTCCCTTTAAAAGAAAAATTTTATGGGTCCCCCTACATGATGATAGTCGTATTTCTATGATCTATTGTTTGAGAAAGTAAGAATGAGATACTGTGAGTTTATTAAAATATTAAATGTGTGTATATTCTTAATAATATGTTAAAATTCTGTTTCCTATCTATATGAAACTCAGCAACACTTTGGTTTACAAACAGTATTTCCTGCATTGGTAAATTAAAGAAACTCTTTTAATAACTCCAGTGCCCCCAAAGCTCTCCAAACCACAGAATGGACAATGTCACTCTAGAGCATCATTTCCTGAATCAGAGAGACCTGGGTTTGAATCTGAACTCAGCCTCTGACAACAAGTTAGGTGATTTATCTAAGCCCCCTTTCTGAGAATGATTTGAGGCTTGGAGGAGTTAACATGAGTTGGCACACTGCCTAATAGATGGTAGACCCTTTCACCATCTCCTTTATTGAAATCAGCCTATAACACTAGAGTTGGAAAACATATCTTGAGGCAAAAATCTTATTATTGTAGTAGTTTTCTTTTTGTAGTTCCAAAGCAAATGGAGGAAGAGGTGATTTTCATATTTATTGATATTCTAAATAAATAAATGACATGAAGCAAATAAATTATATTGAGGGCCATTTGCTAGCCATTGTCCTAAGTGTTTAAAATGGCTTTTAACTTATTTGATCCTCACAAAAATCCTATAGAGTCCCTTTCATATCCCTAATTTTGATTATGAAAAACTAGGAAAATGTTTTATAGAACTTCCCCACAGTTTCATACCTAGAAGTTGATAAACTCAGCTTTCAAACTCAGTTGAATTTTAGGAGCTAGATTCTTGAGTTGTTTTCTAGTTGTTTTGTTTTGTTGTGGCTGCTGTTTTGTTTTTGCTGTTGTTATTGATACACACCACATGGAGAGAGTAGTTGCTATATCTTACTAACCTAGTGCTTCTGAGGATCTTGTGTCATGTGAACATTGAAAGGCCCTATTTGCCTCTGAACAGCAATCCTACCATTAGGGTTTTAATATATGTATTTAATTTTACCAATACCTAGCTATACCAATATACAGAAACTGTGATATGTCATGCTGAAAAATAGTCATTTTTCAGCCATATTAAAGCTAAATAATAGTCTTTCCTGCAATGCTGAATTATATTATTCCAGTGAGATATTTTAGTGTTTTAAATAGCTATCAGAAGCAGTGAGTTTCCTATGAAGATCTATGTAAAAGAGTAACAAAGTTAGGAGGAATCAGAGGACATCTTATTTATTCTTCTGAGTTTAAGCTGCAAAACATATTCAGCAGCCATTTTGTCTGTGCCTCTAAGATGGCATCTCTAGTACTATTCACCTAAGACTGGGCCAGTTACTGGAGATGCAAGAAGAAACAACAATTGTCTCTTTGCTTGGGGAGGTTAATATTTAAGAGGAGCTTGTAGGTAAACAAGTCATGACCTGGCCCAGATAATGGAGTTATGTGCAAGGGAGCTGTCAAGGAAGACAGCTACCTCAAAATAGGCTTAACAATTTTATTTGATAACTGATTGCAGCTTATAATAATGACTGAGATTATAAAGAAATTCATTCATGGGTATAATCATACTGTCTGATATTCAGTTCTCTATTTTTACAAGCACATCCTTGCTTTGGAATTTTGTAGCATGGACTTGAATCCAGTTGCATTAGTGAACAACACTCTGCCCTTGGTCCAGTTGTTGAGCCTCTTTGATCTTGGGTATCATCCATAAAATGAGGGTAACAGAAGAGATAACCACGTGAACACTTGATATGTGTCACTGCTCTCAGCTGTTACTATGACCATTGTTTGTAGAAGTAAAATGGTCAGATGTGATATTGACAACAACACATTTATACATTCAGGTTTAAAGTTTTATTTTTTTAAATGCAAAATAACAAAGTTGAGTCTTTAAATCATAAATTCAAGCATGTGTTTGAGAATATCTGGGGTACTTCTCCTGCTGACACTGATCAGATTGTGTGCTCTTCATGTAATTGCCTATCTACATTGTTTCCTCGTCGCTAATCAGAATTCTTGTGTGAGATAAATCATAGACTAGGCAAAAGATTGCACTTTAATCATGATTGCTCTGATGTCCTGCCTGAGTTGGCCTGGGATTAAAGCAATCATGAAGAAAGCCCATTGCTTAGTTTTCTCTGCTGCTTTGCCTTGGTTCTACGCATCTGCTCTGAGGCATCAGGACAGAGTCAACAATTTTTAGCAGCATATTTGGTGTCCTTAGTGGCTTTGTTCTAGTTCAGAGTACACAGATTTGGGGTACCATTTCTATCTAGATAATCAGAGCTTGAATATTTATGCTGGTGCTAGGTCTACTAAACGTTCTCACCAAAAGAGGAAAGGGAGTAATTTGAACCACTTAGAAATTTGGGGGCTATAATGACCCAAGTGATTCTATTAGTTTTCTTTAAAACAAAATTGGCAGCTTGAATAATGGAGTCAACCACATTGACCAGATGTTTTGCACTTGGTTAAATGCATTCTAATTAACCAATCAGTACAAACAACCGATTTAATCTTTTGCTAAAGAATTTCCATTAAAGGAAAAAACAACAATGGCGACAACAACAATAAAATAGTTTAGACAAGTTTGTTCTGCTTCTTTTCTCTGACAGAGGACAACTTGGCAAGGAAGAAACCATGTTAGATAAATTTCCACCCTGGTTCTTATTGGTGTCCATTGACCTCAAACATTATCCTACACAACTCTGAAATTCTGATGGAAAAAAAAGAAAGTAGTAAGATGCATTATGTGTAAAGAGGGCTGAAATAAAAATTTAATATGCTGTTTCTTACAAAAACAAATACAGGAAAGATGAACCAGAAACTATTGGGAAGAAGAATAGAGGACACCAAAAAATGCTATAGGATTTCTTCTGCCTATACTTTTGATTTTTATAAGGTATTTAATATTCACAAAATACAACTAAATCAGAATTGAAAAATTTACCATGATTGTAGGATGTGAGATAATAGACCTCCTGCCAGAATTTCACAATTACTAAGTCTCTCATAATTATGAATATTTAACTTGGATTCTGATTTAAGGGTCTTCTTGTATTAGAAAAAACATAGAATAAAGTATGTTCAACATATTAAGGAAGTAAGAACAAGAGTACACTATATGTGCATGGAGAATAATAATTTATCTTTTGGAATTGGGGGTATACATGGGTTTTGTGTAACTCTTTTCTATTTCCCCATGCTGTCCACATGTCTATAATAATTGTTCTTAACTTTTGTTAATATATTTTCAACAAATTTCATTTTTATAGAATAAGCAGATATGACTAACCACTCTGTCACTTGGTCATAAATGTACACAACTATAACTCACACATTATTTATTTGTTCCTGCCTAGAGGTCCTCAGGATGAACTGCTTCCTTTGCTGGGAGTGATCCTTCCCAATATCCTCCCATGGTGAATGTCTCATCATTTAGGTCTCATCTTCTCATCAGAATCCATCCTCAACAGCCCTCACTGGCCACTCTCATAGCTCTCCAATCAACCAAATCACCATATTTATGTACATCTCTATTATAATCATTGACTGTATGAGCCCAATTTTCATTACTATAATGAAATACTTAAGGCAGGATAACTTTATAAAGGAAAAAAGTGAATTGAACTTTTAGCTTTAGAGGCTGAAAGTCCAAATGGCCCTGGTAAGCACTTCCAACCTCTTTGTGTCACCTGTGTGATCTCATGATGGTTGGCAATGCCACGAGGAAATGTCACACCTCTAAACAGGGAGCCAGAGAAAGACTCAGAGGTCAGGCTCAGGTTGTTAACCAATGTGTTCTCCACAGAATTCACTCCAGGAGATCAGTTTTCCCTTCTGAGGCAGAGCTGCCCCAGTGACCTAAGTACCTTCCCAAAGACTCTTAAAGATTCCATCACCATACTGGAAATCCAACTTCCAGCACTGAAAACTTCAGAGAACACATTTAAACCATAGTAAATTTACAGTACTAATTAATATTTACATTTTACATAGTTTTTGTCTACTAGAATGTAAGCTCCATGATAAACATATGTTGTTGTTAGGTGCCACTGAATTGGGTCCAACTCATAGTGACTCTACGTACAATAGAATGAAACACTCCCCAATTCTGTGCCAGGCACACAGTCTTATTTATGTTTAAGCCCATTGTTGCAGACACTGTGTCAGTCCATCTAGTGGAAGGTTTTCCTTTGTTTTTGTTGGCCTTCCACTCTCCCAAACACGATGGCCTTCTCCAGTAAGTGGTTCCTCTTAACTACATGTCTAAAATATGTAAGACGCAGTCTAGCCATCCTTGCTTCCAAGGAGCACTCTGGACAGATCTTCTAGGACAGATCTGTTGGTTCTTTTGGTAGTCCATGGTTTGTTCAATATTCATCTCCAGTGCCATAATTCAAAAGCATCAGTTCTTACCCTGTTTCCTTTGTTCAGTATCCAGGTTTCACAACCATATTATGTGACAGAAAACACCATGGCATGGGTCAGGCACACCTTTCTCTTCGATATGACATATTTACTTTTCAACACTTTAAAAAGGTCTTTTGTAACAGCTTTTCCCAATGTAGTGTGTCTTTTGATTTCTTGACTGCTGCTTCCATGGATGTTGATTATAGAAGCAAGTAAAGCAAAATCTTGGACAACCTCAATCTTTTCTCCATTTATTGTGAAGTTGCATACTGATCCTATTGTAAGGATTTTTTTTTCCTTTGGTTGATGTTGAGTCACAAACCATAATGAAGGCTGTGTTCTTTGATCTTCATCAGTAAATGTTTCAAATCCTCTTCATTTTCAGCAATCAGAGTTGTATCATCTGCATAACTCAGGCTGTTAATGGGTCTTCCTCCAATCCTGCTGTCATGTTCTTCTTCATAAAGTCCAGGTTCTTGGTTTATTTGCTCAAGATAGAGATTGAAGAGGTACAGTTAAAGGATACAGGCACAATGCACACATTTCTCAACATTAAATCAGGGAGTGTTTCCTCTTTCTGTTTGAATGACTGCATCCTGGTCAGTGTATAGATTCCTCATGAATAAAATTAAGTGCTCTGGTATTCCTATTCTTCACAGTGTCTCCATAATTTTTATGATCCCCATAGTCAAATGCCTTTGTGTAGTCAATAAAATAAAGACATCATTCTGGTGTTCTCTGCTTTCGGCCAATATCCATCTGACATCAGCAAGGATGCCCCTGGTTCCAGGTCCTCTTCTGCATCTGGCTTGATTTTCCAGTAGTTCTCTGTCTATACACTGCTGCAGTCACTTTTGAATGATCTTTAGCAAAATTTTGTGTGTTTTTGATATTGATGAAATCATTCAATAGTTTCCACATTCAGTTGGATCCCCTTTCTTAGGAATGGGCACAAATACGGATTTCTTCCAGTTAGTTGGCAAGGTAGTTGATTCTTAAATCTCTTGGCATAAACAATTAAGCACCTCCAGTACTGCATCTATTTGTTGAAACATCTTTATTGGTATTCCATCAATTCCCAGAGCCTTGTGTTTTGCCAATTCCTTTAAGGCAGCTTCCACTTCGTCCTTCACTAACATTGGTTCCTGATCATGCAACCTCTTGAAATGGATGGTCATCCACCAATTCTCTTTGATATAATGACTCTGTATATTCCTTCCATCTTCTTTGGATGTTTCTTGCATCATTTAATATTTTCCCTGTAGAATCCTTCACTGTTGCCACTTGAGGCTTGAATTTTCTTCAGTTCCTTAAGCTTGAGGAAAAAAACATGTTCTTCCCTTTCAATTTTCTATATCCAGCTCTTCGTAAATGTTGTTATCATAAATCTTCTGTTTAGTTCCTGAGCTTCATCATGCCTTTCTTTTGCTTTAGCTATTCCAAGTACAAGGAAAAATTTCAGAGTCTCTTTTGACATGTAATTTGGAATTTTCTTTTATTCCTGTCTTTTTAATAATCTTTTGCTTTCCTCATGAGTGATGTCTTTGATGTCATACCACAACTCCTCTGGTCTTCTCTCATCGGTGTCTAACACATTAAACCTGCTCTTGAGGTAGTCTTTGAACTCAGGTGGGATATACTCAAGGTCATACCTTGGCTCTTGTACACTTGTTCTAATTTTCTTGTTTCTATGAGAACCTGCATGTGAGCAGTTGATGGTCTGATCCACAATCAGCACCTGTTCTTGTTCTGACACTTGATATTGAATTTTCCTATTTTCTCTTCCCACAACTGTAGTCAGTTTGGTTCCTGTATGTTCCATCTAGGGCCAGGATTTATCTCAGTTGATAGAGTGCCACACTATAGTCTCTGAGGACCCAGGTTCGATTCCAAGCACCCCCCCCAAAAAAAAATGGGAGAAGGACATGGCAATCTCAAAGCAATCAACCATTGAAAACTCTATGAGTGTCACTAAAAGTTGGACACTACTTGATGGCACTTAACAACAACAACAACAGTGTTCCAACTGGTGAATTCCATGTATATACTCCCTGCTTATTTTGGTGAAAAATGTATTTGCCATAAAAAGGCCATTGGTCTGACAGAATTCTATCATGCGATCTTCAGCATTATTTCTGTCAAAAAGGCCATATTTTCCAATTATTGAGCCCTCTTCTTTGTTTCCAACATTTGCATTCCAGTCACCAGAATTATCAGAACATCCTGATTGCATGTTCGATCTATTTCAGATTGCAGGAGCTGTTAAAAATCTTCCCTCTCTTCATTCATAGCCTTGGTGGGTGTGTAAATTTGAATAATAGTCACATTATCTACAGATGTATGGATATTATTTTATCACTGACAGCATTGTATTTCAATACAGGTCTTGAGATGTCTTTTTAAATGATAAATGTAACCTCATTTCTCTTTAATTTGTCATTCCTAGCATAGCAGACCATATGATTATCTGATTCACAATGGTCCATGCCAGTCCATTTTACCTCACTGATGCCTAGAATGTCAATGTTTATGCATTTCATTTCCCTTTTAAAAAATTCTAAGTTTCCTAGAATCATCCTACATACGTTTCACATTCCAATTATTAATGGATGTTTACTGTTGTGCCTCCTCATTTTGAGTTGTTCCCCATCAACAAATGAAGGTCCCTGGGGCTTTACTCCATTTCTGTCATTAAGGTAGCCTCTCCTTTGAGGAGGCAACTCTTCTCTAGTCATCTTTTGAATGCCTTCCAACCTGGGGCGCCGGGGTGGGGCTCATTTTCCAACACTATATCTGACAGTGTTTCTCTGCTATTCAGAGGGTTTTCAATGGCTAATGTTTCAGGAGTTGTCCCACATCCTACTCTCTAGTCTGTTGCAGTCTGGAAGTTCAGCTGAAACCTGACCCTGCTGGTATCTGTAATACCTGTAGCATTGCTTTCAGCATCACAGCAACACACAAGGCCCCACAGTACAGCAAAGTGACAGACATACTGGGGGAAAGGTGGACATACAGTACCTTTTTTTTTTTCCGGAACTGATTGATCCCAGGCCTTGTGCATGCTAGGCAAGCACTCTACCACTGAGTTGCATCCTGAGCCCCATTTTTATTTTACATTTTTTTATTGTGCAGGCTGCCTTCAGCCTCGAACTCATAATCCTTCTGTCTCAGCCCCCAAATTGCTGGTATCACATGCATATGTCTTGGTTCCTGGCCTATAATGACTTATTTATCACACATCCCCATGGTATGTGTAAGTACAAGGTACACAGTAGATGCACAGTAAATGTTTGTTGAAGAATTGTGTTAAAATTAATTCAGTAATTGAATTACTTCATGGAGCTAAAATAATAATCTAGTAAATTCTCAGGCTATCTGTCCTGTTCACATACCACATCTGTGCCCAGGTAATTAGAGTTCATTAAACACCTCATACCATTGACTGGTAGAGGGTGTTTCCTTGAAGCATGTGATTCCCCTTCTTGTGGTGGTAAGGGTTTTATTTACGTGATTTTTTAAAGATCACCCTGAACATCTCAAGCACACACATGATTGATAATCTATTTTGTTTGGGGGAAAATGTAACATTTTATAGCTTATAAAGATATTGGATTTAAATTAGTGATTGGGTGAAAAAATAGCGTAGTCTAATCTGTTAACCAAGTCAACCCAATAGAACATATTTAATGTAATCATAAGAGATTTTTCTCAAACTCAATTCACAAGAAGGAAAATATGCAAGGAAGCCAATTTTCCACTTCAGGTCCCAAAACAAAAGCTTTCAGAACTGATAGCTTATACTTTATTAAATAGAATATAAATTAATAAACACGTGCAGACACACACACAACCTTGTGATTAACTGCATTTACCACCATCTCAGGGCCAGACAGGAGAGAATATCTCTGTAAGAAATCCTCCTGATTCTTCTCTCTCCTTCAGCAATTTTATATGCCTGCTAATTAACTTTTGCAGTCCTTAAAGAATGCTAATGCATTTTTACTCAAAAAATATGCTCTAAGCCAAGGACTGTTCCAGGTGTGACAGATAGTGCAATGAAAAACAGAAACATAAAAAGGTTTTGTTTTATGAAGTTTACATTCAAATGGATAGAGGGAGACAAATTTTAAAAGCTATATGTGATAGCATTAAGTAATAAGGAAAACATAAAGCAGAAATGACAGTGGTGAAGTGTGAGGGAGGAGGAATAAGTATAAAGACCCTGAGGTTAAAACCTGCCTAGATATTTGAACCAATAGCAGTTCAGCCAGCATAGATAGAGGAATAAAACAGTTAGCGGTGAATCACAGAGGCACTGGCAAGCAAACCATTGGGAGCATTGATGGCCACAGTGAGCACTTAGCTTCTGAGTTAAGAAAGAATGAGGAATTAAAGGATTCAGATGAATCAAATGTATTAGCCAAAGCAACCAGATGGGAGAAGTAGCAATTTTCCACCATGGAAAAAGTCTTGGGAGGATCTTGTTCTAGCAAGAGATGGCCATCAAGAGTTTGATTTTAAATATATAGCTTTTAAGGAACCCTGCAAATGGTTGTGTGAGTCTGAAGCTCAGAAGAGAGTTCTGGGGGACATCATCTAGAGATGGACCTGCTGGTACTGACAGTTAGCAGGCTGGATGAGAGGACCAACGGAGAATATAGAGATCTATGAAGGAAACCCAAGGAATACGGAAGTTTAGAGGTCAGGGAAAGGAACAGGAGTAGCCAATAAAGTAAGAAGAAAGTCAACAGACAGTATGGTGTCATAGCTGTCTGATGAAGACAGATTTTGTAGGACAATGCTAATAGATGAAACATGAAAATTTAGCAATATGGAGATCTTTAGTGACCCTGACAAGAGGAATTTCATGTGACTGATGGGGAACAAAAATTTGATTGAAATGAATTCAAGAGAGAATATAGAGGGAATCACAACTCTTTCGAGAAGTTTTTCTATAAAGGAGCATGGGAAAGGGGGTCAGTAGCTGAAAGGCAAAGAAAGGAATTTTGAATATGGGAGAGTTACAGCAGGTTTGTAGGTTAAAGAGAATGATCCAGTAGATATGGAAAATGGATGTCAGTAAGGAGACCAACAATTGCTAAAGCGACTCTCTCAATGAAGGAGACTTCTAGAACAAATATGAGCATGCAGGTTTATCTCTAATAACAAAAGGGAAACTGCCAAATGAAACCAAACTTGTTGATGATATTAACATGTGGTTGTTATTAGTAAATAGAAAGAACAATGGTGGTAACATGTGGCTCTTCCATGCTTACCGCTTCTTTTTTCTAAATAAAATGTGAAGCAAGGGCATCCTTTGAAAGTGAAGATTGGGGACATATTGTTGAAAATTGAGAAGAAAAAGAGGAAGATAGCTTAAAATCGCTTTCCAGGAGAGTGAGAATATATAGGTGAGAGAAGACATCCACATACTTTTTCTATGAAGAACCAAATGCAAACATTTTAGGCTTTGTGGACTATCCAGTGTCTATCACAACTACTCAACTCTGGGTGACAGCAAAAGTAGCCACAGACAATATTTAAACAAGTGGATGTGTGCACTGCTATAATCAAATTATTTTTTTAAAAATAAAATGAGACAATTGGCTGTATTTGGCTGTGGGGGACATAGTTATGTTGGCAAAACACTAGGGGATCATCAGAGACTAGGTGTTCCTTTGGTCTGAAAGTTTCTGTCCTCCCAGAATTTATATGTTGAAATCTTTACCCTCAAGGTGAAAGTATTAAGAGGTGGAGCATTTATGAGGTGATTAGATCATGAGAGCAGAGTCCTCATAATTAGGATCAGTGCCTTTATAAAAGAGAATCTCAGAGAGCTAGCTGACTCCTTCCACCACGTAGGACACAGGAAGAAGGCATTGTCTGTGAGCCCAAAAAGAAACACTTACCAGACACTGGATCTGCCGCCTTCTTGGACTTTCACTTCCAGAAATAAATTTCTATTATTTATTAACCACTTACCATATGGTATTTTTTATACCAGCTTAATTGGATTAAAACAGTGATTATGAAAAGTAACGCCCTTTAATACGTTGTGTGTTTTTTCTTAACAGATTTCTCTGTACTTGTTGTTGTGAAAAATTTGGTTTAACCAGGGCTAAGGGTTTGCAAGGTGAGAGTCAGAAATGGAGTGAAGCAGAAAGGAATTGAGCACGTGTGCAAAGGAGCTATTACAGTAGTTACCCATAGAATGCAGCTGAGCTCACTAGTGGAGGAAACAGGACATTAAGAGAGGGAAGAGCACTAAAAAGTTAGTAGGCTCAAAGAATTGTGATTGTAAATGAAGTGTAGGCACATGAGGGGGAGGAAGTGAAAGAGACAGGTGTTGATTGTTCAATTGTTGTTGTTGTTGTTACGTGCTGTCGAGTCGGTATCTGACTCATAGCGACCCTCATAGGGTTTTCAATGGCTGACTGTTTCGGGATTGCCTTGGGAGTGGATTGCCAGGTCCTTCTCCCATTTTTGTGGTGCTGGGAATTGAACTCGGGACCTCAGAGACTGCAGCACAGTGCTCTACCAACTGAGCTAAATCCCAGCCCTGATTATTCAATAGGGAGGTTAAATTCGTATTAGGGGGAATGCAATTACGAGTAATAGGCCCGAGAAACATCACTGTAAGAGAGGCACTATATAAGAGAGTATATATAAAGACAGAATTTCTCTGGAGTGAAGGAGATGAAAGAATTGAGAGGCTAAGAAATTAGAAGACTCATTCACAGACATCTTTAATTCACTAAGAATTGAGAGAAGTAATTTTAGAGAATAACAGTAAGTCAGGTGATAAAATATCAAAGGACTTCTACTGTGAAACGACAAAGAAAAGGCTAGAAAATCATCAGTGTAATCTAATGGCTAAAACTTCTAATTTGGGGAAATAGTTGAGGAAAGTGAAAGAGATATCAGAATGCAGTAATGAAGACTAAAGGGACTCCTGTGTACCTACAGGTAGAAGCAGGGTGGGACAGGGGAATAAAAAGTCGCCAGCTGAGAGACAGGCAAGGAAGCAGCATCCTCAGAGGGAATCAGGACTCATCACAGCAAGGCAAAGGTAACATGCAGGAGAGAGGTTGAGAATTAGGTCCTGCTTATGTCTGAGCCTCAGGTCCAGAACACTCTGAGCAAGTGTTTGCGAGTTGGGAAATGACACTAGAAGGCCACAGAGGAGGGGGTGCACGGGAAGAAATCGGAAATGAAACAGGGATTCTGCGGGCTTCCTGGTAATTGACAGAAACATTAATGCAAGTGACAGCGAGATTAGTCCTGATCGGCACAAGGATGATGGCAGTGAGGTAGTCCTTATCAGAGAGGAAGGAGGATGGCAGTCTGGCTGGACACTCCTGAGCAAGGACAGGATTACACTCCTCGTTCTCTGCCAACATTGAGCTCTCAGTTCTGATTTGTAGGTTTGCATAGTAGGATTTTTGCCTTCTATGCAAGATCTTTAAGATAATTTAAAATACTAGCTGGGTACAGTGGCGCACGCCTGTAATCCCAGCAGCTTGGGAGGCGGAGGCAGGAGGAATGCAAGTTCAAGAGCAGAGGCAGTCTGCGTAATTTGGCAAGACCCTGTCTCAAAAAAGTAACAAAAATGGGCTGGGGGTGCAGCTTAGTGGTCCAGTACTTGCAGAGCACACAAGCACGAGGCCCTGGGTTCAATCCCCCGTACTACAAATAAATTAATTAATTAATTTAAAAAATGAAATAAAATACTAAGAATTATTTATTTTACTAAGAGATCTAAGACTTAGAAGTCCTCCTCTCCACCTACAGCAGGAATGGTCTCATTTATTGTTCTTTCTGGTTAACCCTTGGCTATGATATTTCTGTCACCATGGAGTCACTGGCTTTCCTTGTTTTTTGATAGGCAAGCCATCATCACGTTGAAAGCCACTGAAACTCTGCAATGACAATAGAGCTCTGAAAGCCACGATTTTCAAGAATGAGGATTGTGCTCAGCTGCTTTTTTTGTCCTGTGCCTTTATCTTCAAAGGCTTTGTAGAGTTTGTCCTGTTTCACTTTCAAGACATAAAAAAAGCATCAGTCTCTGCCCTTCAGGTTATTCAAAGTTGAGAATACTTTTTTATAAGACAATATTTGAATAATAATGCTTGTAGGGACAAAATCTTTCTAGAGGTAGGAGAATGAGCACAGGGTATAATAATAATTCCTTTATGTTTAAAGACAGTGTAACTATGTCTAATGCAGGACACTTTGGAGTGTGGAAAGGGGGATGATTAGTACCCTGGGGCAGCAACTCCTGTGTTAGCGTGGTGCTAATCTGCTTTAACAAAGGCATCCCAACACATAGCCGCTTAAATAAAATAAAAGTTCATTTCTCTCACATAATATTTCAAAGGTGAAAACTTGATGGATGCAGAATGGCCCTGAGACCTTTTTCCTCTCCGGATCTATGGGCTGTTCCATTGGAAATAATTTTGAGAGAACAGCTTTATAAGAATTAGGCTAAAAAATCATTCACATTACTTTACTCATGTGCCATTGGACAAGGTGTAGCCTTACAGACTTACCTAGCTGCAGGGGAGGCTGGTTCTTGACCAGAGGTCAAAGGTTCTGGTAAATGCAGGCAACAAATACTGAGTGACAATTAGCAATATCTTCCAAAAAGATGTTAATGGTATTATAAATGTGGAATGTGAATAAAGGCGAGAACTAGGGGAACTTTGAATTGCCAGAACAGTTTACCTCCTGATTTCTTTGCATTGGTTCTTTCATTTCTTCTTATAGTTCATTGAATCACTGATTCAATGTCTTTACTCAAGTATCACCTACTCAGTAAAACCTTTCCTGATAGTTCTATTTAAAATTATCATTCCTATCCCGTCTGTATTTCCTTGTTTATATCTTCATTAAACAGTCATCATTTAATCTATTATGCATTTGTTCATTTACTGTATTTAATCTTTCTCCTGGCTTAGGTGTCCATGAAGGTAGTGACTCTTGTCTGTTTTATCTGGTGATGGGTCCAGTGTCTACAAAACAGCTAGTATTGAGCTGATGCTCACTATATTTTTAAATATTGCCAATGCAACAATGAGCAGAAGTTTTATTAGCACTGGTCTCTGTGTTTATACTGACATCTATGCTTGTTGGTGTTGTTAGGTGCCATCAAGTTGGGTCTGACTCAGCAACCCTGTGTACAACAGAACGAAGCACTCCTCAACACTATGCCATGTACATGATTTTCTTTATGCTTAAGCCCATTGTTGCAGCCACTGTGTCAGTCCAGTTAGTTGAAGGTCTTCCTTTTTTTCACTGATCCACCACTCTCCCAAACATGATGTCTTTATCCAGGGATTGGTCCCTCCAGACTTCTTGTTGTTGTTGTTAGGTGCCGTCAAGTCGGTATCCGACTCATAGTGACCCTCTGTACAACAGGGGAAACACTTATTGTCAGTGCTTCTCTGCTGTTCATAGGGTTTTCAGTGGCAGACTGATTTTTGGGAGGGGGTTGCCAGGTCCTTCTCCCAACCCTCCAGACTACATGTCCAAAATACATAAGATCAGTCTAGCCATCCTTGCTTCCAAGGAGCACTCTGGTTGCACTGTTTCTAAAATGGATCTTTTGATTCTTTGTAGAGTCTATGGTATATTTAATATTTGTCTCCAGCACCATAATTCAAAAGCATCATTTCTTCTCCTATCTACATTATTCAACATCCAGCTTTCACAAGCATAGGATGTGACTGAAAATACCATGATATGAGTCAGGCACACCTTCATCTTCAATGTGACATCTTTAATTTTCAACATTTTAAAGAGGCCTTTTACCATAATTTTTCCCAATGCAATGCCCCTTTTGATTTCTTGACTGCTGCTTCCACAGATATTGATTATAGAACCAAGTAAAGCAAAATCTTAGACAACCTCAGGCTTTTCTCCATTTATCCTGAGGTTGCATACTGACCCAGTTATAAGGATTTTTGTGTTCTTGATGTTGAGGTGCAGTCCATATGGAAGGCTCTGTGTTCTTTGACCTTCATCAGTAAATGTTTCAAATCCCCTTCACTTTCAGTAAGCAAAGTTGTGTCATCTGCGTAACACAGGTTTTTAATGAGTCTTTTTCCAATCCTGATGTCACATTCTTCTTCATAAAGTCCAGCTTCTTGGATTGTTTGCTCAGCATAGAGATTGAAATGGTACAGTGAAATGAGACAGCCCTGACGCACAGCTTTTCTGTCTTTAAACCAGGCAGTGTTTCCTTGCTCCGTTCGAATGACAGCCCACTGGTCCATGTACAGATTCCTCATGAGTATAATTAAGGGCTTTGGTATTCCCATTCTTTGCAGTGTTATCCATAATTTATTTTGATTCACACAGTGAAATGCCTTTGCATAGTCAATAAAACATTGGTAGACATCTTTTTGGTATTTTCTGCTTTTGGCTAATATCCATCTGACATCAGCAATGATGTCCCTAGTTCCACACCCTCTTATGAATCTGGTTTGACTTTCTAGTAACTCTTTGTTAATGTACTGCTGCAGTCACTTTTGAATGATCTTTAACAAAATTTTACTTGCTGGGTATTTTACAAATGTAAAAATTACCTATATTAAATGGAAGATAAAAATAAATCCTCTTGGTTTCACTTAGCATTATGGTGTTATAATATGATTAGTAGTTTATTATATGATTGTTGTTGTTAGGGGCCATCAAGTCGTGTCCAACTCACAGCGTCCCTCATAGGGTTTTCAATGGCTGATTATTTGAGGATTACCTCGGGAATGGAGTACCACATCCTTCTCCCATTTTTACGGTTCTGGGAATTGAACCCAGGACCTCAGTGACTACAGAGCAGTGCTCTTCCAACTGAGCTAAATCCCAGCCCCTATTATATGATATTAAACATTAAACATATTCTCCCCTTGAAATACACATTATGATTAAGCAACATATTGATTTGATACACTATTTACTATGTTATTCTATCAACTTTTTATATTATTCTTTCTTTTTGACACAAACGCAACTATGCCTTCTTGACTATTGCAATTTCATCAATGTAAATTAAAGCTGAAGAGGAATTCACAAATAAAAAGCTTTTTTGGCTAAAGAAAAAAATTAAATTTTAAGACATTAAGATATATAAGTACTGAAGTTGTTGTTGATGTTGTTAGGTGCCGTCGAGTGGAGTCCGACTCATAGCGACCCTATGTACAGCAAATTGAAACACTTGCCGATTCTGTGTCAGGCAAATGATCTTATTTATGTTTAAGCCCATTGTTGCAGACACTGTGTCAATCCATCTAGTGGAGGGTTTTCTTCTTTTGGCTTGACCTGCCACTCTCCCAAACATGGTGACCTTCTCCAGGGATTGATCTCTCCTGACTACATGTCCAAAATATGTAAGACGCAGTTTGGCCATTCTTGCTTCCAAGGAGCACTCTGGTTGCACTTCTTCTAGGACAGATTGTTGGTTCTTTTGGCAGTCCATGGTATATTCAATAGACATCTCCAGCACCACAATTCAAAAGCATCAATTTTTTTCTGTCTCCCTTGTTCAATGTCCAGCTTTCAGAACCATATGATGCCACTGAAAATACCATGGCATGAGTCAGACGCAACTTCATCTTCAATGTGACATCTTTGCTTTTCAGTACTCTAAAGAGATCTTTTGCCACAGCTTTTCCTAGAGCAATGCATCTTTTGATTTCTTGACTGCTGCTTCCATGGGTGTTGATTATAGAGCCAATCAAAGCAAAGTCTTGGACAACCTCAATCTTTTCTCCATTTATTGTGAAGTTGCGTGCTGACCCAGTTGTAAGGATTTTTGTTTTGTTGATGTTTAGTCGTAACCATATTGAAGTCTATAATCTTTGATCTTCTTCAGTCAATGTTTTAAATCCTCTTCACTTTCAGCAAGCAGAATTGTGTCATCTGCATAACGCAGGTTGTTAATGAGTCTTCCTCCAGTCTTGATGCTGCGTTCTTCCTCATAAAGTCCAGCTTCTCGGATTATTTGCTCAGCATATAAATTAAAGAGGTAGGGTGAAAGTATACAGCCCTGGTGCACACCTTTCTCAACTTTAAACCAGGCAGTGTTTCCTTGTTCTATTCGAACAACTGCCTCCTGGTTCATGTACAGATTTCTCATAAGCACAATTAGGTATTCTGGTATTCCCATTTTCCGAAGTGTTATCCATAATTTGGTATGATCCAAACAATCAAATGCCTTTGAATAACCAAAACATAGATAGACATCTTTCTGATATTCTCTGCTTTTGGCTAATATCCACCTGACATCAGCAATGATGTCCCTGGTTCCCTGCCCTCTTCTGGATCCCGCTTGATTTTCTGGTAATTCCCTGTCTATATACTGCTACAGTTGCTTCTGAATGATCTTTAGTAGAATTTTGCTGGTGTGTGATATTAATGATATTGTCCGATAGTTTGCACATTCAGTTGGATCCCCTTTTTTGGGAATAGGCACAAATATGGATCTCTTCCAGTCAGTTGGCCAAGTAGCTGTTTTCCAAATTTGTTGGCACAAACATGTTAACACCTCCAGTGCTGCATTTGTTTGTTGAAACATCTCTGTTGGTATCTCATCAATTCCTGGAGCCTTCTGTTTCACTGGTTCTTTCAAGGCAGCTTCCACTTTGTCCTTCAACACCATTGGTTCCTCTTCATATGCAACCTTTTGGAATGGTTGGTCATCTACCAATTCTTTCTTGTATAATGACTCTGTGTATTCTTCCCATCTTCTTTTGATGTTTCCTGCATCATTTAATATTTTCCCTGCAGAATCTTTCACTACTGCCACTCGAGGCTTGAATTTTTTCTTCGCTTCCTAAGCTTGAGAAACTCAGAGCGTATTCTTCCCTTTTGATTTTCTGCCTCCAGCTCCTTGCACATGTCATTATAATATTTGTTTTTGTCTTCTCGAGCTACCTTCTGAAATCTCCTGTTTAGTTCCTTAACTTCATCATGTCTTCCTTTTGCTTTAGCTGCTCGAAGTTCGTGGGCAAAGTCCAGTGTCTCTTTTGACATGTAATTTGGTCTTTTCTTTTTTTCTTGTCTTTTTAAGAACTTTTTGCTTCCTTCTTGAATGATATCTTTTATGTCGTGCCACAACTCTTCTGGTCTCCTGTCATTTGTGTCTAATGCATTAAACCTATTTTTGAGGTGGTCTCTGAACTCAGGTGGGATATACTCAAGATCATACCATGGCTCTCGTATACTTGTTCTAATTTTCTTCAGCTTCAGTTTGAACTTGCATATGAGAA
>VMDO01027461.1:0-25231 GCA_007922755.1 Pedetes capensis
TTTCTGCATGTGGATGACCATGTTTCCCAGCACCATTTGTTGAAGAGGCTGTCCTTTTTCCAGTTTATTTGCTTTGCTCCTTTGTCAAAAATAAGGTGGTTATAGGTGTGTTGAGGTATATCTGGGTCTTCTATTCTGCTCCAGATGTCTTCGGGCCTATTTTTGTGCCAGTACCAAGCTGTTTTTGCAACCACTGCCTACAAGGCAGTGGTTGCAAAACAGCTCATAGGATTTCTTCAATGAAAATAATGCTTGGGCCAGGTGAGGTGGTGCATGCCTGTAATCCCAGCGCCTCGGGAGGCGGAGATGGGAGGATCGCAAGTTTGAGACCAGAGGCAGTCTGCATAACTTAGCAAGACCCTGTCTCATAAAGTAAAAAAAAATAGGCTGGGGGCGCAGCTCAGTGGTCCAGCACTTGCAGAGCATGCAGGCGCAAGGCCCTGGGTTCAACCGCCAGTACTGCAAAAAAAAAAAATCTATCTATCTATCTATCTATCTATCTATCTATCTATCTATCTATCTATACACACACACACACACACACACACACACACATATATATATATAGTAATAATAATGCTTGGCAGAAAAACTGAATAATTCACTTAATGTTTTATCCATGCACAAAAAAATGTATAAAGAGAGCAGGCTTTCTTAAGCAATAATTCCATAACTACTGTAGATGAATTATGGTAATATGTCAAATGTATCAGTTTAGGTTGAAATAGATTTTTTAATTAAAATGATTAAAATATCAAATTAAGCTTTGGTATTATGAAAATGTACAAAATTATTATAATTCATGGAATATATCCAAACTTTAAAAGCACTTCACTGTGAAAGATGAACACTTTCTAAGGAACACAGATGAGTTTGTCCTGTGCAGAATTCACATAAGCCAAAGCACTTAAGGATTGACATATACCTTAAATCTTTCTACTGAGGCTTCAATATTTTAAAGTACTGGGCACTGTGGTGAGTGATTAAAAATGTCAACTCTTTTACTGTTCTCAGTTACTCAAACTCGTATGGGAATAGATCAAAGTTATTAATCTACATGCAAATGAAAATCATGATAATTAGCTATGTATTGTTTTTATTGAAATGTGGTTCCCCTTTTTAGGAATGTTGCCTACTATTCCTACAACACCCAAGGCTGTAAGATAAAGCCGTATATAAATTAAAGATGGAAAGAATAAACCTACTGCTGGAGAATAAATGAAGCATCACTATCTTCTTAGTGGAAAACACATTTAGCAACTCTTTATGCTTGTAGGACTACTAAAAATAAATCTTTGGATTTTCATAAACTCTTCATAAAGCTCAGAATGTCAGTTATGCAAAGTTAGCCATGAATGACTTGATGCATGCACAAAACAGTGTGGCCTCATTTGGAGAATCTTAATTGAGCAATAATTTTGGAAGTTGTGGTCAGTCAAGCAGAAATCATTTTGAAAACATTCTATTGGTGGACTTCCAAATGCAGCTTTGCAAAAGTCCTGGGTTCTCTGAACCTGCCATAGACTAATCATAGACAAGTAGAAAGGTCTCTTAGAGGTCATGTAGCTCAGAATTCCTGACAGTTGAGAAATCTCTTTATTATGGAGACATCCAGACTCTACTTATGTATATTCGGGAGGCATGGAGCAGGGAGAACTGGAGCTTCCAAACTGGCTGTCCAAACCCTGCTCATACAGGGAGTCCTGTCTCCATAGACCTATCATTACCAGAGGAATAAAGTAGAAACATATGGCACCAGATAATGTGTGACAGAATTTAAGGAAACATTATTTACAAAGAATAGTTATTAGTAATCATTAGTTTTAGATCTAATAGAACCTTATCCTAGCAGATGAGGTTGAGAGTACAACTCAAATGTTTAGATTGAAGGGAAATTCCACATTGAGAACTCAGTTGTCAAAATATAAACATTACCAAAAGCAACTCACAGGAACTGAGTTTTAAATTTTTAGAATTCTAGAATTGGGAGTAGAGTCTTGCAAATTGTATAATAATGCCAACAAAGTAATTTTGTTAAGCCCTTGCAATATGCCAAGATTAGTACTTGAGATGCTTAGCGCTTCTACATAGTTTAACTTATTTTATCCTCCTGTGCATCCTATGAGGTAGGTTCTATTATTACCTCCAATTTAAAGTTGAGGAAATGGATACTTAGAGCCTTGGAATGTGTTCCAAGAGAAAGAAACTACAAAAATAACAGAAGGGGAAGAACTTCAAAACTTAAGGATAAACCATTAAGGTGTGACAGTTTTCCCTTCTCATCTCTGTGGACTTCAAGCCACAAGTTTTATGGTTTCCTTTGTTTCCTAGTAGTATATGAGGTGTACATTTTAAATTGCTCCCACATTTAAAGAAATAAATTTTATCACAACTAGACAAAACACAGTCAGAACCCCCAATCTAAACAATGAAGTAAATCATGGCACACACCGGTAATCCTCCCCGCTTAGGGATGCAAAGCAAGGAGGATTACAGGTTTGAGGCCAGAGGTAGTCTGCATAATATAGCAAGATCTGGTCTCAAAATAGAAGGTAAAAAAGAGCTGGAGACGCAGCTCAGTGGTAGGGCACTTGTCTAACATGTGCAAGTACTCAGGGAGAAAATGGAGCAACATCGCTGCTTTAATCAGGTTTGAATTGCTGGCTTAATTGATAGGCAACCCAGATAGTTGTGGGGCTTTTTTAAACTTTCAAATAATTTGTTTGTCACTTCTATGGCATTTTGTTTTTCTTAAAACAAATATCTATCCATATATCTATTACAATCTATGTATGTGTTGTATTTGTTTATTTACTTACTTTTTAAATGTTGTTATTGTCAGGTACTGTCGAGTTGAGTCTGACTCATAACAACCCTCACAGGGTATTCTTTTTTTTTTTAACTTTTTTATCAGTAATTTTTAATGTCCAGCTTAATGAGTCTCATTATGACATTTCCATATATGCATTTCATTGTACACTGCTCATGTAACTTCCCCCTTACCCTCTCACGGCCAGCCACTTCCATCCCCACCCTCCCCACCAATGGTCTCCTTTCTACTTATATGTTTTTTTGTGAGAATGTTTATCTATATGTGTGCATTGAAAAATAAAACCTACTAGAATAGCTAAAATAAACAACAGTAATAAATAATACTAAATGCTGGCAATAATGCAAACAGACTAGATCACTCATGTAATACTGCTGAGTATGTAAAAAGATAGATCACTATAGAAAAAAGTTTGGTCTCATAGGGTTTTCAATGGCCAGTTGTTTCAGGAGTGGATTGCCACATCCTTCTCCCATTTTTGCAATGCTGGAGATCAAACCTAGGGCTTCAGAGAGTGCAGTGTAGCACTCTACCATTTGAGCTAAACCCCACCCCTTTTAGTGTGTGTGTGTGTGTGTGTGTGTGTGTGTGTGTGTGTGTGTGTGTTTTGTGCGCTATTTGGGGGTTGAACCCAAGGCTTTGCACATACTTTTGCAAGTGTTCTACCACTGATTTGCATCCCCAGCCCATTTTAAAATTTTTATTTTGAGTCAGGGTCTCACTACATTATGCAGGCTGCCTCTGGCCTTAAACCTGTGCTCCTTCTACTTTGGCCTCCCATATCACTGAGGTACAGTAGTGTACCACCATGCCCATCCTATGTATCTATTTTAAATGAACAACAATTGTGCTTATCAAAATTCTTTTTGCTCTTTGTGAACAAATTGGTTACTCTGACAAAAACCAGTTGTCAGATACATAAACATTTTAGGGTATCATTTCAATACAGCTAGCTTTCTATTTTGAAAGATACTATATTAACATATTTGAAATTAACATTTTTTGACTCTTACAAATAAAATAGTGAGTCTTAACATATATGATCATGACTTATAGAAATACATAAATATGTGTGCACTTAAAAATTAAATTGTTGATAGAAAGTGACATTGCTGAGGGTACCTAAAGAAATTAGTAAAGGTAAAAAATACACATGCATTTATAAAACCTTTCTTGGTTAATGGATGCAATTTTGTATTGTCCATTGTACTTAGTAGTATTCAAGGGAGTTTTGTAATAATAATAACATGAAGTTGGTTGTTCAAGTATGGTATCAATTCCTAAAGTTGAAGCCTGTGGAATATAAAATATTATATGCCCAATGGAGTCAGAACTTAAAAAAATCATTAGAGTGATTTTTCTATTGAGTTTGTATTTCTAATGAATAACTTGCTGTGTTACAAATCTTTCAGCCCCAATAATAATCTATATCACCAATCAAGACTAAAAAAAGTGGAAGAACATCTATCTTCAGTAAGTCATTAGTACTACAATATTTACTCTGTATAATATAAACATTAAGAAAAATAAAAGTATTTTGAAATGAAAAGCAAGGAATGCATCCAAAATGCCTCTTATTCATACAACATGAATTAATTTTCCAAAAGGTATGTTGATTTAAGAACATTCTCAACTTCCAAAACTTTATTGACTCTTAAAAGGAGAAAATAAAACAAGCATTATTCAAAATAAACTCATATTATATTAAACACATTCTGAAGTATAGAAAATCCTGACAGTAATAATGAAATTGGTAGGGGACAAAAAGGATAAGACAAAGCAAACCTTTATTTCTAGAATAAAGGAAAATCAAGTTATAATCCACAGGGGTTGAATAAGGAATACATAAAAGATAGATCACTATAGGGTTTTGTCATGACCCTGATCCTATTAAGAGATTACTTGTGGCTTGGGGATGTAGCTTAGTGGTAGAGTGCTTGCCTAGCATGTGCAAGACCCTCAATTCAATTCTCAGCACCACACATACACATAAATGTTCTTTACATTAGTCAGTAATAATTATCCTCTAAAACCTAAAATTTGTTGTAGTTGTTAGGTGCCATAGAGTGTCCAACTCATAGCAACCCTATGTACCACAGATGAAACACTATTGTCAGTGCTTCTATGCTATTCACAGGGATTTTTTTTTTTTTGCACAAAAACATTTCTAATATTTAATCCCATTGTTGTAGACACTGTGTCAGTCCTGGATCCAGTTAAGGGTATTCCTTTTCTTTGCTGACCTGCCACTCTCTAGAAATGATGTACTTCTCCAGGCACTGATTGGTCCCTCCTGAAAACATGTCCAAAATACATAAGACACAGTCTAGACATCCTTGCTTCCAAGGAGTACTCTGGTTGCACTTCTAGGATGGACCTGTTGGTTCTTTTGGCAGTCCATGGTATACTCAATATTTGTCTCCTGCACCATAATTTTTTAATTGGACATTTTTAATGTACACCTTAATGTGATTCATTCTGACACGCTTTTCATTGTGGCATTTACATATATGCATTTTGATGTACATTATTCATATAGGTTCCCCCTTGCCCTCTTGTATGCCTCCCCCCACCCTCCCCATCTAAGTCTTCTCTATCATTTACTTGGTAATATTTTTCTTTATGTACTTGAGTCCCAGTTCTGTTTAATATAGAAATTTTTCAAGAAGCAAACTTTGTTATTATCTTGTCAGAACAATTGCATGCATTTTCTGGATTTTCAGTGGCGGATTGATTTTTGGGAGTGGGTTGCCAGGTCCATCTCCCAAGCCTAAAGCACCTGGTGTTCCCAGTCGGTCTCCCACCCAAGTACTAACCAGGCCCAACCCTGCTTTTGCTGGGATTGGATACCAGGGTAAGGCTGCAGGCAGACACAATTACAAAAGATACTAAACATAATGCATTTCACACATTTGTAGATTCCTTGGATATTGGAATTATGACAATCAAGCTCGTTTAACTATTCAAACAACACAGAATAGCCAGAAGCTGTGATTTCTTCAGATTAGTAAAGAATAACCCAAAGGACTCAAAAGTCAAAGCACAACTAAAGAAAGAGTCAAAGTGCCAACACTTATCAGGTTTGACAATGTATCCTGAGAGAGAGGACTTTATCTTCAAAGTGACATCAGACAAGTTTTGCTCACTGAACCAGGCATCTTATGAACAAATCACAGCAGAGTAAGTTGCCAGCTCAGAAAGAGCATGTAAATGCTGACTACAATTATGCTGACCCTCAGAAAATTGTTTGCCTATTAAGGAAAAGTGGGTTCCATTGGAAAACAAAATAAGAAAATAAAAATCAGTTCTCTTTTCACACTGTCCCTGCTTTATTTTTAACTTTAGATTGAAATAAAGTCAAGAAAGCTCTCAGGTTTTTAGTGCATTATTAGGATAGTTAAACTCAGAAACTAAGAGAAGTTAGAGGGAATGTCCAATAGTCATCAGTTCATGTCCTTTGATCTCTGCCCCTTAAAGAACATCAATTTATAGAAATAATTTTCCAAAATGACTCAGGTTTAGCAGCAATATTTTTAAAAATTCTCTCATTCTAGACAGGAATGAACTTCTTGACTTTAAATACAGACTGCTAGGAAGGCCTAGAGTAAACCACTGAAAATTATCTGATCTTGATAAATCAAGAATGGTACAAGATGGGTATGGGGTGGCACATACCTGTAATCCCAGCACACTTGGGAGTTGGAGTCAGAGGATCATGAATTTGAGCCAGCCTAGGCTATACAGTGACACCCTATCTCAAACAAAACAAAAGACAAAACAAACTAAAACAAAACACAAAGGCTATAGACCATATCCCTCCTTCATCTCTTTACCCTCCATTTGCAAGAATTCTAAAATGAAGAATTATATGAAGAGTGCTGCAGCTGATATCTAGAAGAACTGACCATGAGTATGTAGAAATTTATGACTCAAACATACTAATAAATAATATCATATTTATCTATTTGACACTGACTAATTCTACTAGAGGACAAAACTACTGGTACAGAATCAATCAATGGGAAATTCTACTCTGGGAGAGAATCTTATTGCATTATTGAGGTTGTTTATTTTTTAATTTTATTATTGTTTATAGCAGACAGTTCTAAACAAATGAATGATTTGAGAGGTGGTAAGAACAGAATTTACCAGGTAATGTAGTAGGGAGTTAAAAGCACAAAGGGCTCTTACAAGCAGAAAGATCTCTGTTTAAAGGTGAATTTTTTTCACCAGCCTCATTCTATGATTTTGAGTAAGTTAATTTATCTAAATCTCATTTTTCTTATATATGAGATGGCATTTGCAATAGTAATACCTTTGTTGTTGTTGTTGTTGTTAGGTGCTGTCAAGTCAGTATCTGACTCATAGCGACCCTCATAGGGTTTTCAATGGCTGACTGTTTTGGGATTGACTTGGGAGTGGATTGCCAGGCCCTTCTCCCATTTATGCGGTGCTGGGAATTGAACTCAGGACCTCAGAGACTGCAGCGCAGTGCTCTACCAACTGAGCTAAATCCCAGCCTGTAATACCTTTATAGGGTGAATAATAGATTGCTCATTTAAAGATTCTCACCAACTTGATTCATCTAATTTTGGGGCAGGGATTTTAAAGTATTTTATTGATAAATAATATTTCTGATTAATTTCTGAAAATTATGTAAGCTAAGAAAAAATTGAGTGACCTTTAGATTTCTTTCCCCATTCAATTCTCCATTAGTACAGTGATTATACCCTTGACTAACCAGTCCTCATCACTCTAGAAACAAAGGTTGAATAGAGACTCAAAAGATCTAGCGTCATTATCTTGAACCTTCCTTACTTGACCTTGACCCAAGCTTGGCCTTCATAGTAATGTTTTCCTATGAACTGGCAACCGATTTTTGAAAAAAAAAAAAAATCCTGAAACACTTTGCAAATCAGGAGGGGCAGAAGATTCTATGGACAAGACTGGGTCCTTACAAGATGACTAAACAATATATGGCATTTAGACCAAAAATTTTAAGTAAACATTGAGAGTAATTTGGCTTCAAAAACAAAGGGCTAAGTTGTGCACAAGGAAAACACAGAGCCAAACAGAAAGCATACACCAGATCCAGAAGATGGAGGGAAAGCAAACCTCAAGAATTGCAGAAATTCTAATTGAAAGTTTAGTCTTTCTCTCATCATGAATTGGCTGGAGGGTAAATCAATGATACCTAGATCTCTAAAGGTGATACATGAATTACATCTTAGCACCTTATGTGGAGGATCTTCGACTAAGTTAGCAAGGTCCAGCTGTACCTTAGTGAAGACATTTCATCTCTGTAATGTAAACCCTTACTATGTAATTGTATAAAACTCATTGCGGTAGGGTATAGGACAGCTAAACTTGATCCTGCCTGTGCTTCCAAGGTTCTAAGAATAACACTTTAAATTCATATATGGCATTAATAGCACTGGGGCAAGAATGGACAGGTCAAGTTTAAATGGTTGAGCAAGAGAGAGTGAGTGAGAGAGAGAGACAGAGACAGAGACAGAGACAGAGAGAGCAGGAGTTGCTGTCAGGCAGGTAGAAATTTGGGGTTTTCTTTAGCTTTTTGATCATTTTTAAACTGTAATTCTGTGTCATGTGTATCAGGGAGGACTCCAATGATGCCTACTGACAGAGAAGACATCTAGCTGAGTAGATGGAATTTAGGGGTTCTGCTGTGTTTCCTTCTATAAGAAACTATGCAGAGCTAGGAAAATAACAAACTAGGCCTCAGAAAAGCATAGGACTAGATGAGAAATACAGGATTTTATAAACAGTCAGAATAAGCTTTGATTTCTTTGTTCATCCTCACATGAGGCCACAGGAGTAGTTTTGTTGCACAGAGAACTTTCTAAGTGTGAGAATTCTTCAGACTAGCAGAGACTACTTTTTACAAAAAGAGTAGCATGATCATGTAGAAATTTGTTAAGGATTTATACCATTGGCATCTATCAGACTACATTTTTATGCTATTAATGTTTTGTACATTCTCATTCTTGACTATTTTAGTGTCCTCATTTCATTGTAAGAATATCTGATTCTTACAGTAAAAGCCATTTCAACAACACATGAATTTTCATTACTCTGTGTGCTAGTTTTTAATTACTAATTGAATTTGGCATATATAATGTAATTACTAATCAAATTTATCTACTATCATTTGTTGTTTTTTGATTTTTCTGTTTCAATATGGGCTTTTGTGAACATAATGCATCTTGGTAATTACTGAGTGTTTTTGAAGAAAAAAATTCAATTTTATTTATTTATTTATTTTTAAATTGTCATAGTTTTGAACTTTTTAAAAATCTTACTTTCATTCTTATATTTTGTACTTCAACTATTAATAATGTAACGTATCTATTTTCATGCACTTAGTTTTTTAATTAATTTTATTTTCTTATTTCATTTTGGATACTGCCTATATTGTAGCTGAATACTTTTTAATGGTACTTGGGGGTTGAACCCAGGCTCTTACACATACTTTTGTAAATGCTCTACCACTAAATTGCACCCCCAGCCCATTTACTTTTATTTATTTTTTTTATTTTGAAGTCAGGGTCTTGCTTAAGTTGCACAGATTGCTTTTGACCTCAAACTCACTATGCTCCTGCCTCCACCTCTTAAGTCTCTGTGATTACAGGCATGCATCAGGCTCTAGGTGATTATTTTTTTAAATCTTTACTGTTTTTTTTTTTTGTCACATATGTGCTATTCTTTTTCCTTTGTATATCTTCTCTTCTATTTTACTGTCATTTCAATCTTTACTATTCATTTCTTGTCCTAATAATCCTGTTCTCTTGTTTGTACTTCATCTTTAACTTTTCCTTGTTAACAGAGTCTCAGGCTGGTTCAGTCAGTGACCTGGCTTACCACTCTTCCCTCACAGCTGCCTTAGTGGCCACCAGCTCCCCAACAGAGTCTCTCAGAATAACTGCACACAGGATGATTCAAAGTACTGATTTGCATAAGAATCTGATTCTCCTGCAGAATGATCATGTCCTTCACTATGCAAGTGGGTGGGTTTTTTTGTTTGCTTGTTTGTTTTTAGGACAAAATAAAACCTCTTTGAACTAATTTCCTTCATATGAAAGGGAGGAAGAGAAATCATTCCCATTTATCCCCAGATTTAAAGAGTGCAACTTGACTTTTAAAGTGCCTATTTAAAAGTCCATTAGTCATCTAGGACACAAAATAGAAGGTGCTACCCACCATCCCATCATCGCCATTCCTGTGACTCATGTGGGGGTCTACCTCTAAAGGCTAACAATTTTTAATGTCACTATTTGCCAAAATATAAGAGAAAAGCATTCATATGTAAACAAATGTATTTTAAAAAATAGTACATCTTAGCCAGGTATAATTGTAGGTCCCTTTTACGAAGAAATAGAAACCATTTCTAAGCATCTCTACTAAACAGCACAGCTCGTACACTTCAGGCAAAGGCTTTTATAGCCGTGTTTAGATAAACACCTCAAACAGAAAATAACTTCTTGTGAAGTTCCAGTAGGTAAGATGAGAGCAGTACTTCTTAAAGTGTTCGATGACTCTTCTGCATAGATCTAATCATTCCACTTTATTCCATTTTCATAGATTCTAGTGCTGCCAGTTCTTTCTCAGTTTTTCATAGCATCACCTCTGATGAAACAATCAGCTTAGTCTATGTTCTCTACCCAGAGAATCTACCTGATTCACTCAATGCAAGGACATGTAAAAGTCTACACATTTCTCAATATTTACTACACCTGGAAGAAAGTGATATAAAACATATTATAGAAAGGCCACCACAATGTGGACACGTGTGTTGCTGTGATGCTGAAAGTTGTACTTCCAGTATTACAGATACTAGGAGGGTCACCCATAGTGGACAGGTTTCAGCTTAGCTTCCAGAGTAAGACAGACTAGAGAGTAAGACCCAGCAGTCTACTTCCAAAACAATTAGCCATTGAAAACCCTTAGAATAGCAGAGAAACACTGTCAGATATAGTACCAGAAAATGAGGTCCCTAGGTTGGAAGGCATTCAAAAGATGATTGGGGGTGAGCTGCCTCCTCAAAGTAAAGTCTACTTTAAGGACAGGAATGGAAGAAAAGCCCCAGGGAGCTCCATTTGCAGTTGTGGCAGTACTCAAAATGAGGAGGAGCAACTATAAATATCCATTAATAAGTGGAATGTGGAATGTACATAGTATGAATCTAGGAAATTTATAAGTCATCAAAAGGGAAAGGGAGCACATGAACATTGACACTCTAGGCATTAGTGAGCCAAAATGGACAGACATAGGCCATTTTGAATCAGATAACCATATGGACTACTATGCTGGGAATGAAAAATTAAAGAGAAATGGGGTTGCATTCATCATAAAAAAGATATCCCAAGATCTTTCCTGAACTACAATGCTGTCAGGGATAGTAAAATATCCATACCCCTACAAAGAAGGGGAGTTAATATGACTATTATTCAAATTTACACATCCACCACTAAGGGCACAAATGAAGACAGGGAAGACTTCTATGAGCTCCTGCAATCTGAAATAGATCAAATATGCAATTAGGATGTTAACAGGTTTAATGCATTAGACACTAATAATAGAAGACCAGAAGAGCTGTAGCATGACATCAAAGACATCATTCATAAGGAAAGCAAAAGGTTATTAAAAAGACAGGAAGAAAAGAAAAGAAAAGACCAAAGTACGTGTCAAAAAAGACTCTGAAACTTCCCCTGAAAAGCTCAGCAGTTAAAGTAAAAGGAAGACATGATGAAGGTAAGGAACTAAACCAAAGATTTCAAAGGGCAGCTTGAGAAGCCAAAATCAAATACAATAAAGACATGTACAAAGAGCTAGAGACAAAAAACCAAAAGGAAAGAACATACTCTGTTTTTCTCAAGCTTAAGGAATTGAAGAAAAAAAATTCAAACCTTGAGTAGCTATAATGAAGGATTCTACAGGGAAATTATTAAGCAATGAAGGAAACATCAAAAGAAGATGGCAAGAATATATAGAGCCACTATCCTGAAAAGAATTGGTGGATGAATGACCAACTATTTCAGAGATTGCATATGATCAGGAACCAGTGGTATTGAAGGACAAAGTGGAAGCTGCCTTAAAGGAACTGGCAAAACACAAGGCTCCAGGCATTGATGGAATAACAATAGAGATGTTTCAACAAACAGATGCAGCACTGAAGTTGCTAAATTGTTTATGCCAAGAGATTTGAAAAATAGCAACCTGGCCAACTGACTGGAAGAAATGTATATTTGTGCCTATTCCTAACAAAGGGGATCCAATCAAATGCAGAAACTATCAAACAATATCATTAATATCAAATGAAAGTAAAATTTTGCTAAAGATTATTCAAAAGTGACTGCAGCAGTATATAGACAGGGAACTGTTAGAAAATCAAGCCAGATTTAAAGAGGGTGTGGAATCCAGCTGATGTCAGATGGATATTAGCCAAAAAAAGAGAATACCAAAAAGATATCTATCTATATTTTATTGACTGTGCACAGACATTTGACTGTGTGGATCATAAAAAATTATGGATAACACTGTGAAGAATGGGAATAGCAGAGCACCTAATTGTACTCATGAGGAATCTGTGCATGGACCAGGAGACAGTCGTTTGAACAGAACAAGGAAACACTGCCTGGTTTAAAGTTGAGAATGATGTGTGTCAGGGCTGTATCCTTCCACCATATCTCTTCAGTTTTTATGCTGAGTAAATAATCTGAGAAGCTCAACCTTATGAAGAAGATGTGGCATCAGGATTGGAAGAATATGCATTAACAATCTGTGTTATCAATGGAATACTATTCAGCAATCAAGAAAAATGAAATAGGGTCATTCTCAGCAAAATGGATGGAATTAGAGGAGATTATTTTAAGTGAACGAACATGAGCTCAGAAAGAGAAACAACACATGTTCTCACTCATATGAGGGAGCTGATTCAAAATTACAAGAAGGAAAAATCCTACTCAAAGGTCAGATCATAATAAAAGGGGGGAAGGGAAGATAAGAATGAGGTCAATATAAATGGACTAGAAATCGCATGTAATTGTTCTAATAAGATAAAAACAAAGACCACTACAGGAAAAGTTTCTATCTTAAACAGAAATGGAACCCAAGGACATATAGAAAAATACTACATAGTAAAAGATAGAGAAGACTTGGATGGGAAAGTTAGATGGGAAGGGGGGAAGGGGGGAAACATAGGGGAGGGTAAGGGGTAACCTATATGAATAATGTTTATCAAATTGCATATATGAAAATTGTCACAATGAAAAGCATATCAAAATGAATCACATTATGATGTACATTAAAAATTTCTAATAAAAAAAACTGTGTTATGCAAATGACACAACTCTGCTTGCTCAAAGTGAAGAGGATTTGAAACACTTGCTGGTGAAGATCAAAGAACACAGCCTTTTGTATGGACTTTGCCTCAACATGTAAAAATCCTTACAGCTGGATCAGTAAGCAAATTCATGATAAATGGAGGAAAGACTGAGGTTGCCCAACATGTTGCTTTACTTACTTTGATAATCAACACCCATGGAAGCAGTAGTCAAGTAATCAAAAGATATGTTGCACTGAGAAAAGCTGTTGCAAAAGACCTCTTTAAAGTGTTGAAAAGTAAAGATGTCACATTGAGGATGAAGGTGTGCCTGACTTTGTGTCATGGTATTTTCAGATGTATCATAGAATTGTGAAAGGGGGACATTGATTAAGGGAGACAGGAGAAAAATTAACACTTTTGAATTATGGTGCTGAAGATAAATATTGCATGTACCATGGACTAGAAAAAGAACCAACAGGTCTGTCCTAGAAGTGCAACCAAAGTTCTCCTTGAAAGCAAAGATGGTTAGATTGTATCTTGTTTATTTTGGACATGAAATCAGGAGGGACCAATCCTTGGAGAAGGACTTCATGTTTAGGAGAGTGGCAGGTCAACGAAAAAAGGAAGACCCTCAGCTAGATTAATTGATCCAGTGTCTGCAACAATGGGCATAAACAAAAATAAGATTTTGTGCCTGGCACAGAATCAGGGAGTGCTTCATTCTGTTGTACATAGGTCATTATGAGTTGGACCCAACTCAATGACACAATAGCACCAGACATAGAATCCTGCATGTATTATATACCAATCCCATGTTTATTTTCCTAGGCTTATACACTTTCAAATACAAAATAAAATTTATGAGATGTGATAAAGGATATTTCTGTGTCTTTTTAGTACTATGTGGAATAAGTAATATTCACATTTGCCATATACATATGTATGTTTATTTCTTTTAAGGTGTTGGCAAATTTCAGAGGAGTATCAAAACATCACCTAGAGTTGTTAGCTGATCATGGTCACTTATTTTTATAAATAAACAGAACAAACCATCATAGATAAATTTGGAATTTTCCTACATCTTTAGTTCATGCTCTTCCTCATTCTAAGAGGCAAATTCTATTCAAAATTCTTATTTCATGTCAGAGTGTTCTATATTTCTTTATATTCACACATTATGTCTATTCCCCTTTAGCTATCCTTAAGCTTTACTTTACTTAAATAAAATACATAATGCTATGGATTATTCTTTTTGTGGTAATTGTGATATTATTAGAGATTTATGTGGTGGCTGAATATTTGCATCAAATTCTAAGCTACATATTTACACTTTGTGTGTTTTCATCCATTATTTTTTGACAAGAATCCTTCAACACTGTATGTATACATTTCCAAATAGAAATATACCACATACAAATTTTAAATAGTTAGATAATTAGTCCAGAACTAATTATCCGAGCATCATGGACTGTTCAAACTTGAAGAAACCTTAGAAATTGCTCAAGTCACACATTCTGTCATAATAAAATATATCTAGATGTTATGAGCAATTTTCCTAAAGGCATTTTTTGATAGATACAGGTTAAAAAAAGATTCTACTTTCCCTACTACATCAGAGCCTGCAGGTGTACCACTGTGGCATAAGATCCCATCAGATCTCAGAAGCTAAGCAGGGTCAGGTCTGGTTCGTAGTTAGATGAGAGACCACCTGGGAATACCAAGTGCCGTAGTCTTGGGAGAAGGACCCGGCAACTCACCCCCAAAAGCAATCCACCATTGAAAACCTTATGAATAGCAGAGAAGCACTGACAATAGTGTTTCATCCATTGTGCACAGAGTTGCTGAGTCAGACACCAACTCAACAGCACCCAACAACAACTACATCAGAAACAATAGTTGATTATTTTTCAGAAGTTATTTCATTTTCTATTACTAACGAAAAAGTTACTATTCAAAATACTAAGTACCACAGATAGCATAATATCTAATACTGTGATTGGGACGGAAATTTGTGATTAAAAGTGTCATAGATTTGATTCAAAACATCTATGTTTGAGTTATTTTATTTAACACTTTACAGTTGTGTAATGTTACATGACTTGTTTAGTGGTTCTTAAAATTATTTTTCTATCTACAAAATATATATAATTAGCTTATATACAATTTACATTTTATGGATGTTTTGAAGAATAATGTCTATGAAATGATACATCATCTTATATAAACAATTAGGTTTAGAATTTTTAAATTCAATGGTCCTTATTAGTTACAATATAATAAATCACCAAGGATAGATATGTGCATGAAAATTATAGAATAAGGTTGTTGTTTGTTGTTAGACACTGTTGTATTGGATCTGACTCATAGTGACCCTAAGTAGAACAAAATGAAACATTACCCAACACTGTGCCAAGTGCATGATCTATTTTATGGTTGAGTCTACTATTACAGCCACTATGTTTCTTCTCATTTGAAGTCATGCCATATAAGCTAAAGGAGGTTCCAGGGGCTTTAGTCCATTCCTATCATTAAGATCTACTCTACCTTTAAAGAGGAAAGTCTTCTCTAGTTATTTCTTGAATGCCTTCCAGCCTGAGATTCCATTTTCCAGCACTATATTTGACAGAGTTGCTCTGACATTCATAGGGTTTTCAATAGCTAATTGTTTGGGGAAGGAGCTGCTGGATCCTTCTTCCTAGTCTGTCTCAGTCTGGAAGCTCAGCTGAAATCTGTACACCAATGAGTTGCCCTTCTGGTATCTGAAATACTGGTGGCATAGCTTTCAGCATTAGAGCAACACATAAGTCTCCACAGCAAGACAAGCTGACAGACACATGGGGGACAGAACAATATAGAATAGGGGAAATGCAAGTGGGAGGAATGTATAAAATGACTAGGGAAATTAGATGAATTTGACTTGCACTATTTTCTTACAATAATTTTCTCATACAGGTGAATAGTTTATCTAGGAAAATAGGTTCTTTTTAAAAATTTTTACCCAAAGTATATTTTTTGAATTGTTGTTAGTTGCCATCTAGTTGGGTCCGAGTTATAGTGACCCCATGAATAACAGAACAAAATACTCTCTAACACTGTGCTGAGCCTGGCACTATTGTCAGTGCTTCTCTGCTATTCATAGAGTTTTCAATGGTGAATTGTTTCGAGAGTGGATTGCCAGGTCCTTCTCCCTTGCTTGCAGTACCTAGTATTCCCAGGAAGTCTTCCATCCAAGGACTAACCAGACCAACCCTGCTTAACTTACCAGATCAGGTGGGATTTGATGCCAGGTGCTATGGTTACAGACTTTTGGAATAATTTTCACATATTGTATATAAGAAGTACACAGGTGAACATATTTTAATTCCTCCCCTCCATGAGGGGGTGAGTGTGTGTGTGTGTGTGTGTGTTTGTGTGTGTGTGCATGTGTGTGTGTGTTTGTGTGTTCAACATTAAGAAAGAGGAAGTATCAGTAGTTATTCACCATTCATATGCAGCTTCCTGGGTATGTGCTTTGGGTAATGTGAAGATTAATGAGAAACTATTCTCCCATTTGGTACAGTCTACTATGAGTGACAAATCACACATAAAATAAAGATTATGAGAAATAAAATACTAAGGGGTTTAGGGAGAAAAATCTTCTTCAAATATAAAGTTAAATTAAAAAAAACTTTTGTATTTCCCATTTCAGTCTCATAAAAATATGGTTCTTAATAACTAACAACTACACATTAAAAAACAAATATGCCAGGGCTTGTCTGTGAAGTAAGAGTTACTTTCATCCTCCAAAGCAAAATTATAAATGGGATCCATTCAACTATTAAATTATCACAAGGGTGACATCACATCAAGCTGAAGAAAAATGTACATGAGTCAGCTCCACAATAGGAAACCTGAAAAACTATAGCACAATAAGCCTCCAGCTTCAAACTACACAGAGGGCCTGTGAAATGATGGTCTCCCAAGGAGTTCTAATGGCAAGAGATTTAGACTCATTTTTAAAAGCATTTTTAGCTGGAGGACAAGATTCATTGCCAACCATTATCAAATAGCATCAATATCAAAATCAATAATCATAGTTCTGAACACTATGAAAATACTGGCAATGAAGTCAAGTTCTTACATTTCAGCAAGTGAAACAAATGAAAAGTAAAATAAAAAAAAGAATGCCAAGACAGCTGTTACACAATGAGGTGAGGAATACAATCAAGCACAAGATGGACAGCCAAAAAGCTTCAAGGGCAAACTAAAGTATAATTTGAACCAAAGTAACATCAGCATCAATTGCTTCAGAACATCAGCAACAGACAGGCATTACTGGAGGGAACAATTAGTGACAGTGACTTGATTATGGAAAAATGAGTGCCTACAACCAAAACAGGAGATAACAGATACCCCAACTAAAAGCAAGGGGCAATAGCTTCAATCAGCCTTTTCAAAGCTACAATATATTTGGGTCAGACACAGGTCATTTTTAGCTTTCCTCATCCCTATGGGAATTATCACTAGAAGATCATTTTAATGAATACACAAGGTTCTAATGTATGTCACAAAATACAGTTCATTAAGTGGAACAGTAAGTGATTCAGACTAGAGACGTTTTCACAGATAATTAAGAAACAATGGCTAAACAGATGGAGAAGACAGATGATCTTCCTTCCAAGTTCTCAAATTATGGGGGTCAAGCCACTCCATGAGTTTCTCCTTCAGCAGATGTGATATAAATTAGGGAAAAAGCATCTGATATGTTGGATGCTACTCAGGCTATTATAAAAACGAAGAGGAGTAACTAAACTTTGATGGTGATGGAAAAAAGACAACAGGAAAAGGTTGTTTAGAAATTATCCACAGTTTTAATCATAGCAGAGTACAGAGGGTGCCAACAATGTATGCATATTTTAAGAATTAAAACTGTAATACTCAATATATACTGATAACAAAAAATGAATACAGTTATATTTGACTTCTGCAATTACAAAAGATTGTCAAAGTAGATGCCATCATAATTCAATTCAACTTCAAAAAGTAATACAGATAACATCTCTTAAAATGTGTAAACATTTTGGCACCCCCAGTATGTAACACTGACCATATAGCAGTGCTTGTCTAAACCTTTTCAAATATTAACTCATTTAATCCTCATAAAACTTGTATGAGATAGAATTGAGCTATTTTTCAGATGAGGATACAGATATTGGAGAATAAAGTGACTTGATCAAAGTCATACAAATAATTAGTGGGTATATTTTAGGGCATAAAGAGATCATGTAAGGCTACAGGAAGAAATTTAAGAGATATCTGATTTCATTGTCTGGTGAGGATTCTTTGAAATGGAAGGGTAATTTTATTTACATCCACAAGGCTCCACAACAAAAACCATCAGTGAGATACTGACATCATTTTTTCTACATGTTTTGTAACCATTACATTCATATGTATTTCAAACAAGAGGATCAAACTTTTTATGTATGAGGTCACAATATATATCACTAATATAGTTAACAAATTATTTCAAGATATATTTATTTAGTGCTTTGACTGCCTACAAAACATGAGCAATTATGAGAGAATACAGAAACAAAGTAATATAAAATCTGTTTTAAAATTTAAGAACAGCCAGGCACAGTGGTAGACGCCCGTAATCCCAGCGACTGGGGAGGCAGAGGCAGGAGGATTGCAAGTTCAATAAGAGGCAGTTTGCATAATTTAGCGAGACCCTGTCTCAAAAAGTAAAAAAAAAAAAATGGGCTGGAAGTGCAGCGCAGTGGTCCAGCACTTGCAAAACATGCAAGGGCAAGGCCCTGGTATTGCCAAAAACCTAAATAAATAAAATAAAATTTAAGAACAAGAGCTAACCATAACGGTAAATTAACTCATTCAGTTTTAAAATATTTATGCTTCAGTTTACAAGAATAATGTTTGTAAGTGATCTAAGGCGTTTTCATATTTTAGCAAACAAAATATTCTGAACAAAGTTAGTTCCCAGGACACTAGTGTGAAATATGCACTGACTCAATAGCCTTAGGCAGCCCTACTTGTGAGGCCAAGCTCCAAACCCCTCAGAAGCCTTCAGTACAGCACAGTGAAGCTGCAGGTCCTCCTGAGGCCTCATGGGACTGTCTTGTCCTGAGTGCCCCTATGTTTGATTCAGTGAGTTCCATTCCTATACTTTTCTGTTCTCTTCCTCAAAGAATTTCTTACTGACCCTCCATCTCTCAACCATCAAAACTGTCCATTGTTTTTGTAACTGTTTCCCCTTCTTTTATTTTCTTTTGTGCTTTTCTGTTTTCTAACAAGAACACTGAGCATTTTGCTTGTTGTAGTTGTTAGCTGAGAAGAACACGCCTTCTGGTAAGCAAAAAGATGAGCCACATTGCAGAAGGGCTGCACTTGTTCTTGCCCTTTCATTCTGGAACTCAATAATAAGTTCTCACCTCTAAGTTTGTTATCTAAGCTATTGAGCAGCTGAGGGTAGGAAAGTGATACTGTTATTGTACTAGTGATTTGAAAATAAAAGGATGTAACTTGGAGACTAGTTTTGATTTTCTACTATTACTAGTTTGGATTTGCATTTAACAGTTTACATTTTTAATTTAATATTTTATTTTTCTCATTTAGTATTTTTGAATTTGTAATTTAATATTTTATTTTTATTACTTTTAAATCAATTATGATTTTGTCATAATTATCATATTTGTCTCTGGATGAGAGGTTGCTTTGGGAAAGGTATTGCAGGGACGTAGAACTCCAGGAAAGGAGGATGTTCTTTGGCTTACTTACACTGGTTTATAGTATTTAAAAATAACTACTTGCATGCTAGTAACAGAATGATCATTTCAAATGATGGCAGTATACAAAAATTGTGAGTTTTTAAGTAGTTAATTTTAGTAAGTATATATTTGGCAATAATGGGTTATTTTCTTTTTTCTAAAGTTCACAACTCAGGCATGCCTATGACCAAAACTTGGTGATATCTTCCAGTTAAAATGGCTCACAAACTTTTCTGTCCATGAAGCTCACATTACCAGTTTGATTCAGTGTTCTGAGTGTGAGGACTCAGTGTTATACACTTAGCCAGAGATTAGTGCTGCTGATAAAAACTGATGCTGAACTGTGATCCTGCAGTTACTGGGCATGTCTTCTCTTCCTTCTTTTGCTTACTGCCTTGATATAAAATAGACATTCTTCCTCCTTTATAATCTTTCTCCCTGTGTTAAAATCCCTTCTCCTGATTTCCTAAAAGGAAATTTGTAGTATTCTCAATTTATAATAAATTCTATGTCCTATTTACAATTCTCTTGAGAAATCATGTCATAAACTACAGACTAATAAGTTTGCTGAAGTTTAGATTATGTATATTCTCTAACATTTAGGGATATTTCCAACTCATTCATACTTAAATATGTACTGCAAGGTTCATATTTAGAAAGAAAAGCCAACCTTTAGAAAAAAACATGATAAACTTTTGACTTTCCTTTAAATAGTATTTATTATTGCAGGCTACACTGTAACCCGCAGAGATCAGTAATTAATGAAGCAAGTGAAAATATCTGAAATTCACCAGATTTGAGATGAGGAGTGAATGTGTTTGAGCTCAGAACTTATTGAAGTTCTATAAACTTTGTAAAATGGAGACAATTGTGATGACCATATGAGACAAATGACAGGATGATTTTGACAAAGTACCAAGTGCTCAATACAAGTTTGTTACTACACAAATGTAGCCTTCCTATTTTAGTTTCGACTATTTTCCTTGTAAATGTTGTTGTTAGGTGCCATTGTAAATATTATTATACTGTAAATGTGTTACAATTAATTGTAACAAAGCATATTTTAAAAACTGATGTTAAATTGAAATAGAAATTTCATAATATTTGTCTGTTCTCTTCCCTCATCTTAATTTTTCTACTATAAGAACAGAGTTCAAATGTTCCATTATGACAACATTTATGCTTTTCCTGACACTGCTGGGGAACACAGAGAAGCAGAATTTCTTTCAGTCCATCTTCTGTGACAATCTAATAATCTCTTGGCAAGATGAAGAAGAAATACTTCACAGTCTCTCTTGAAGTATTGAATTTAAATCTTGTCATTTATACTCAACAATAAATTATTTATTTAGACAGAAATCTTACTGTTTCTCACATTTATGATGAATGTTTTATTTTTTTAATGATAAATTCCTCTTAATTATAATCTAGTATATTATAATTAATTTGAGCTACTGGATTATAATCAATTTGAGCTATTTTATCATAGTTTAAATTCAGTGGAAAAGAATGGATAAAAGCAAGTTTATTAACAGTTGATTTTTCACCTATTCTACCCCCAAATATACACATTTCTACAATGTAATTGTCATTATTAGAATATCATGGTGTTAATCTCATTGCACATCAATGTTCTGAGTTATAAGTAGACAGACATGGCACAACACAGGGTTATGCCTTCATAATCTCCAGCCAGGCTGTTGGAATCATTACTGTATTACCAACTGGGTAACCATGGCAAGTATTCAACATACCTGATCCATAGCTTCCTATCTGCATAAGGAGAATAATAATAGTGTCCATCCAATAGGTTTTTTAAAGGTTAAAAATGTTTATACATATACAGTGATGGCTAAATAAATATGAGAAGTTATTTTATATTCAATAAATAAGTGTTAGGTGTAAAATAATTATGATGGTCACTGTGACTCAGGTTTGACTCAATGGCACCTAACAACAACAATATATTAAAATGTATTCCATTATATTAAGACTGTAGTTATTATTTAATAATTGAGCATATTACTTGTCTAAAAGATTGAACCCTCTGATCTTTAGCATTTCACAAAGTAAATCTTTGAGGGACTTATCCCCACATCTTTAAAAAGTAACTTCTTTCACAATAATAACAATGTAATGTAGTTTCTAAATTATTTTCAAAAGATCTGGAAAAAAGATTTTAATTCTTTATTTTTAAACACAAAAAGATCAATGTGAGAAATTCAAAGTATTTTTCTACACTTAGATTTTCAGAAGAATACATAAGAATAAAAGTGAAGACAAAAATTCATGAATTCAGGACCACTGATGGCTTTCCTCGTTGTCCCCAGGGTACAGTCTCATAAATCTGATTATTTTCATTTGGATCTGTAAAGGGCCTGCAAAGTTGTCCAAGTGTTTCCCAAAAAAGAATGTCTAGAATGCTTCACTTTGCACTCATATTGCACAATAAATAATCAGATTGTCTTCTCTTTATTTAATTGAACTTAGAATTCTTAGAAATACCATGTTGTTGTTGTTGTTGTTGTTAGGTGCTATCTAGTCAGGTCCAATTCACAGTGACCCTATGTACAACAGAATGAAATGCTACCGAACACTGTACTGTGCCTGGTATTATTTTCAGTGATTCTTTTGCTATTCATAGGGTTTTCAATGACTGATAGTTTGGGGAGTGGGCTGCCAGGTCCTTCTCCCAAACCCGCAGCACCGGTATTCACAGGCAGTCTCCCATCCAAGTGCTAACAAGGCCTGACCCTGCTTAGCTTCTGAGATCTGATGAGATCCGATGCAGGATGGTATGGCTGTAAGCTAGGAATACCATGTTATTGTTGTTAGGTGCCGTCCAGTCAGTGTCTGACTCATAGTGACCCTATGTACAATAGGCGAAACACTATTGTTAGTGTTTCTTTGCTATTCTTAGGGTTTTCAATGGCTGATTGTTTTTGGGGAATGGGTTGTCAGGTCCTTCTCCCACGTCTACAGCCCCTGGTGTTCCCAGGCAGTATCCCATCCAAGTACTAACCAGGCCCAACCCTGCTTAGCTTCCAAGATCTGACAGAGTTAGACCCCACAGTAATATGGCTGCAAGCAAGAACATCATAGGCATGAATAATAAAAATAGCCCCTAAATTGTTTAAGATATATTCAATGACATAATACAACTATTATGTCAACTATAATTAACACACTTATAAAACTGAATTTTAGAATACCCAGCCATATAGCTAAAGATAAAAATACTCTTCTGTGATACAAGACCCATAAATTGATTTAATGAATTGTGATCTAATCAATTCCTTATGTAATTATCTCTGAGAATGGAAATTTTGAAAACTATGTGAAAGGTAATCTTTATATCCCAAAAGATTCAAAGATTGTACTTGTTCATCTTATATTCATGGTTATTTATGATTTTCATATTAAATAATAAATCATGGCCAAATATGCATAGACAGTTTAGCATTAGGAAATCTCCTAGTAGCAAAATTTGATATAAAAAATGAAAAGAAATATTTGTTTATCTTGACAGATATCAAAATAATGATTTGATCAGCACAGGAGATAAAAAAAATGCTTCCTTAACATGACACAGCAACCCAAAGACTGATAGAATTTTACATGATGAACTATTACAAGGATTCCCATTAATAAGAAATAAAGCAAGAGTAATATTTTGGATATAGCATATAATGTAATAAAATTTGAAAAGGAACAAAAACTATAAATATGTTATAGGAAGAGCCAAGTATATATTAGTGCATAAGTTTTGAATATGTCATTCTAGAAAACAGTGAAAGAATGGAGCATCTATTTAATGGTTTGGGAGTAAACACTCTAAGAGGAAAACCTCATGCATGTGTTATTAAGATAAATTTTAGTTATGTTTAAAAACAAATGATCAAATAATAAAACTCACATCAGAAGAAAACTACACGTGAATATTTATGCAAACCCACATTGGCAAAATCATTTCTATAAAAAGATGAGAAATGAATCATATTAGACAATGTCAATAAACATGCTCATATGAATTTATGGTTACAAGGGTAAGTTGACCAGTAGGCTAATAATATGGAACTTAAATGCTCTCTGGAAGTACTAACTGCAAGTCTGCTTTATGGTCTACTTTTTAAAGTGAACTCCTAGGACAAAAGAAAGATACTACAGTCAAAGCAGTATAAAATCATACTTTATGTTTGGGTTATTTTCCATAAAAATAATTATCTCCATTAATTTTCTTTAAAAGTGTAGCCAATTCATTATAAAATACTTTAAATAGAAGAATTCAGTAAAGTTTCCTTGGTATTAAGAATAATTAGCACACTTTCTTTTCTAGATTGCTATTGAACTGCACTTATGTAATGATGTCTTCATGAGTATATACTTATCTCCAAACACATGTTGTATATATTAAATCTATACAGTCTTTTGCTTGTCAATCATAACAGGAAAATGTATTAAAATGCAAACACAATGCATTCAAAGGTTCAGTAATGGAAATATTTAGGACACTTTTTAAATATGTAGAATAAAAACTTTTTCAACTGTTTTGACTATTAAGAGAAACACACTGAACATTTTCATATAGATGGAAATCTAGTTTTCTACAAATAACAGTATATTATTTCACAGATAATTTCCTATTAGATTCTATAACTACACACCTTTTTGAGAGTATAGTTGTATTAAACAAACTGATAACTAACATGAAAAAATTTCCATGGAAACTTAGAGAATAATGGGAGTTTCAACCAAACTAATAGCATCTTTATTTTCTTTATAGCACTATAGTCAGGAACACACTTAAAGGAATTTCAAAAAGATCTAAGAAGACTAAAATTTTTGCTCTAGTACAAAGCAGATGTTCATAAAGTGTAATAAATGGGATGCTGTAATGGACTAGAAGGCAATAAGGTCTCCATTGACTCTATAATGTGCAAGCTTGCAAAACTGGAAAGCTGTAATAAAAAAATAAGGGAGTGGTTTCTGAATCTGGAGTACTATTTAACAACATTAGTAAATTTGGATAATACTCCTTCAGGATTATACTCCTTCAGGAATTGAATAATAGTTGAATATCATAAAAATGCTTTAATATGAAGTGACTTTAAATTTCACCTAATTTTGGAGATTAAAAATATTTTTCCTTCATTCTTATAGAATTAGTGAAGGAAGAAAGCTTACTGTATCATGTTTAACAATAACTTTTGTGCTGAGGATTAAAATACTACTTTCTCATCATATATTGTAGCAGAAGCATCTAGTTTCCTTGCCTATTTTTGACCTTATAAA
>VMDO01027462.1:0-25235 GCA_007922755.1 Pedetes capensis
CTAGAAGATAAAGTCTATGTTCTGTGTGTGTGTGTGTGTGTGTGTGTGTATTGGGAATAAGGGAAGAGGGCTTAACAGAACTGTGTCAGTATGTTCTGTTTTCATGGATCTTTTTTCTTTTTTCTTTTGGTAGTACTGAGATTGACCCTGGGGCCTTACATCTGAGTCATGTGCTCCACCACTGAGATATACTCTTAACTAACTTTTGTTATTTAGGTTTTATATATCTTCACTTATTTTTTGTTTACTTAATCTACCATAGACTGAAGAAAGTGTATATTCTTACATCCATAAAATTTGCTTTTTAAAGTTGCTGATATATTATTTAGTGCATATGCATTTAAAACTGTCATGTAGTCATTGCAAATTTCCCTTTTCATGTTTATAAAGGAATTTGTTTCAGTTTTTCTGACTTAAATTTATTATGATCAAAAAATATCTTTTTTCTTTTGTTGTTATTTGCTTAGTTTATGGCATACTGTTGTTTAATTTTAATTATAAAATTATTTTTTGTTTTATCAAAATGTCACAAGCATATAGTTTAAATGTAGTGTGAGATTATTTTTAGGTGCTGTGAAGTTGGGCCTGACTCATTGTGACCCCCGTTAGAGTTTTCAGTTGCAGATTGTTTAGCGATTGCTTCTGAAGTGGATTGCTATGTCTTTCTCCCATTTTTTCCAGTGTTGAGGATTGAACCTGGGTCCTCAAGAGAATGTGGTGTGGCACTTTACCAACTGAGCAAACCCCAGCCAGTGTGAGATTAGTAAAAGATATAATATAGTGGATCTCTGACCCACTCTTTCCTATTCCTTAGTTGAGATTTCTTCTTTAAAACTTTTGAGACTCATTTGGTTGACTTCCTATGATAGACTAATGTATTCACCTTTCTTTACCTTCCGCCATTTAAATAATCAAATTTTTGTTCATTATGTAGCTAAGTATTTACATTTTTATTTTCAAATATATTTTCTCATCTATTACTCAATTTCTAATCTTAAAGGATAAACATTTAATGCTAGCAGTAAAAAGATAAATAAGCTTTTATAGATATATCTACTCCCATATTTTCTCTCCTTTCTCTATTCCACTATATTGGCTGCCTCATTTCTTGATTTTAAAGGCTCATAAGATTTAAATTCTGTTCTATAACTCTAATTCCCACATATATTATAGCTGAATTTATTAAATATCAACAACTAGATTTTTCCACATTCAGTAACATAGGTTTGACTTTTTCATTCTTCTATTGCTTCTCTGAGTATGTTGTTGTTGTAAGGTGCTGTTGAATCAGGTTCAACTTACAGCAACTCATTATGTGTAACAGAATGAAACACAGCCACACACTGTGCCATACACATGATATATATATATTTTTATATGTGAGCCCATTGTTGAAGTCACTGTATTTCTTCTTATTTTGAGTCATGCTGCATCAGCAAATGGAGGTCCCAGGGGCTCTACTCCATTCCCATCATTAAAGTTGACTCTGTTTTGAGGAGGCAACTCTTTCCCTGTCATCTTTTAGATTCCTTCCCAACCTGGTGGGCTCAATTGCCAGTATTCCATTTGACAGTGCTTCTCTGCTATTCATAGGATTTTCAATGACTACTTGATTCAGGAGTGGCCTGCCAGTTTCTTCTCCCTAAACTGTTTTAGTCTGGATGCTCAGCTGAAACTTTTTCACCAAGGGTGGCCTTGCTGATGTTTAAAATACTGGTGGAATAGCTTTCAGCATCACAGCAACATGCAAGCCCCCAAAGCATGACAAACTAACAGACACGCAGGGGACTCTGGGTATAAGATATATAAATTATTGCTTATTTTCTTGAAGAATATCTAGAAGCATTTGTTCTACTATCTTCTATCTTTGAATGTTATAGGGGATATAGTGGATAAGTTTAAGTCTGGTAAAAATTTTTCTTATTTTAAGTAATTGATTTTTGCTGAGATTAATAAAAAGATTATATCTGTTTTTAAAATATCAAGAATTTTGTTGAAATATTTACTGATGTCATTTTTCTCATTTAATTTTTCTTATGGAACAATATATTTTTCCAAATTGTAAATTGAAATCTTCTTCTATTTCTGAAAGCCTTCATTGTATTATAGATTTAAATATGTGTTTCATTATTATTTCTTTTTGTCAAACCATTTACACGTACATTGGATTTTATTTGCCTTTTTCCCCTATTATTTTATTCTTTTAAATTCCCATTTTAAATCCCATTTCATTTTTCTGATCTATTCCTTTCCACATGTTCTTTATTAGCAATACCATTTATCCTTTTTGTTACTTCAAATTTCTCCCTGACTTGAGTGATTTTCCCCCTTGCACTTCTTTTCTGAAATTTGCCAGCCCAACTCATGTTTAATCTTTTTTCTGTTATGTTGGTATCACTTATCTGAATTTCTTGTTCTGTGTTTAGTGCTCTTGCTGCAGAGTCAGTTGGTTCATTTTTCTTTTCGGTTCCTATAAGACATTGTATATGATCTAAGAACATTTTTTTCTGCATAGTATACTCTGCCTGTCATTTGATTTTGCTTTTGCAACTCTACTGTTTTTCTGTAGTGTTTTGGTTTAGATCTTATTCTGGGTCTTTTAAAATATTATCCATCTTTGAATAAAATAAGTTTTTCTTCAACCAAATTTTTACCAGAAGTTTGTATGAAAGAAGGGTTGAGTCTAAGGTCACATTCTAGGCTGGCAGGAATCTTAATCATGATATACTATTATTTTTATACTTCATTTCTGCCCCACTGGGTAGAAATAGTCTATTCTGTAGTTGTTCGTAAGGTCAAGTCTTGATCTCTGCGCTTTTCCTCATAAATAGCCCACCTCCTGCAACTATGACTTGTCTGAAATACCCATTGTCTGTGTTCTGAAAATATCCTACTAGCATTTGCATAGCTCTTGTCATTATCAATGACAGATTTTGGTTTAGTCCCTCAAAGTGTGTCACTGACATTTGAGTTTTCTATATATTTGTGGGGACAAGCAGCCAATGTGCCTTCTCTTTGATTCATTTTGCACCCCAGTTAGAATTCTTGGAGGCCATTACAGATATTTTGTGGTTCAGAGTAATTTCTATTTTAATCAAGCAACTATAATGCCAAAATAGTTCAGTATAGACTCAGCCATATATCCTAAGCGTGAACAACCTTCATCTATCATTTCTCTTTTGACAAAGTCTCCATATTCAGACCCAGATATTGACCCATTTCTAATTCCAGGAGGTTGACATTTCACTAGAAATTTTCATTAAAAATTCAGGAGAGCTGAAGTAAAGAATGAAAAATTTTAGCTATGGCAAGAAGAAACCTTAAGTCTAGGAGTAAAGAGGTTGGAAATTTCATGGATGATATTATTTTAAAAAGTAAATACAGTGAAAGCAAAAGATGGTAATAAGGTAGGGAGAAGAAGGGAAATGAGTAGATTTCTAATCTTTGAAGGCTTTTAGGTTTAATTTTTGATTAATAAAAGCTTTTTCATAACCTGGCATGAAAGACATATCTCCCTCAAAAAGAATAAATATGATAATAATTTTAGTATGTTCATCCAGAGAAAAATCCCATTATGCTTATGATTTTTATTATTTGAAAGAACTGATAATGGCTCTATCTTCTAAATTAATCATATATCCACTTGGATGCCACAGCCAAAATAATAATAAAAAATGTATGTAGGTCCCTGAGCTTAAGTTAATGATATAATGAACAAGACATCACTAATTTAATGACAAATGAGCTTCTCATACATAGATTAAGATTTAAATAAAAAATTCTTTTTGGTCTATTGTTTTATTGAAAGTAGTTGCTAGAGAATATTTATTTTGTGTGTTTCAAAATCTACTATTAACATCACTAGGAGTCCCTCTAGTCCAATTAAAACCTCTGTTTATATTTTCCATTAGCTGAAGTTGTTCCCTAGTTTGGCATTAATTATCACAGGCATGTAGCCAGTATCCAAATTTATTGTACATCTGCTCTTTAGCCACTATAAATCTTATAATTACACAGAGCTATCTTATTGAACTATATGTATATTTTAAAAATAGGTATGTTTTAGTTTAAGTATATCCAGAAATATGGTTCCAAACTTCATATTGTGTAGGGTGGATTGGGGATGGATTATATATTTTAACACAATTCTTTGTGATAATTAAAGGATTTTATGGAAATGTGTAGTAAATAAATTTAATACTTAAGGTGAAGTCCTTTGTCCTTTCAATTTATAGACAAGTTTTGTGTATATAAGTTTTATCCTAATATAATCAGCCAAATTGACCTAAGTTTTATTACTTTCCTAGGAAACTGTTAAACTGATTGTGAGGCAAAGAATTGATCTTTACTATGTTACGAGATTACAATGTTTTTTTTTTGTTTTAATTGTGTAACAACAAATGTTTTTCATTCCATTTAGAATGAATTCAGTTTAAAAACAAGCCATATGTACCAAATCTGAGTGCTTTCTAGCTGTGTCTAAATTTAAGTTTTCCAAATAGTTCCCTAATATGTTCTTTGAAAACTATAAAAGAATGCATGATTGAATTAAATCTATCCCTTATGGTGGCTTTGTGACTTTCTTACTGCAATTTAGTTCCCAAGAATGTTACTCACGTTTCTAATTCCTGAAAGCAGTGTAGCAATGTTTCAACAAATATTTATTGAGAACCTACTGAGTGCCAAGGACTCTTTGACGTATTAGGGATGGATCTATGAGCAAAATAGATATTATTTTGCCTTAGGTTGGAAGTACATGGCAGTTGATCAAGAGCAGCATCACCTTGGTGGATCACTTAGTCTACACATTTGTACCTGCTATTTTTATACATTACTACTCCTATAGCTCAGGACATTTCACTATATTTGCAAATTTGCTTATCTGTCTGTGGGGCAAGTAAGAAACCAAGGACAGAAACGATGTCTTACTGTATCCACAGTTCCTATTATAGCTCCTGGCATGCAGTAGAAGCTCAATAAATGTGCTGAAGATAAAAAAAAAAAAATCCATTCGGAAACTTTCCTGCCCTGCTCTACTAATCTGTTCTCCATTCAAAGTAGCCCCCTTGTGGTTCCTTGAAGAAGCCAGGCATGCTCCTGCCATAGGGTCTTTGTACCAGATATTCTCTCATTCCATCTACCGGGAACACTCTTCTCCTGAATAGCCTGTCACCAGTTCCTCTACAGCCTTTGGATTTTGCACAACGGTCACCTCCTCCTCAATGGGACTCCCCTGACAACACTATTTCTAGTCTCAGCCTATTTCCTCCCCAAACACTGATCTCTCTTGTTTTGCTATAATTTCTCCATGGCACATGACACTTCTTACCCAATTATATAAACTACTTATGTATTATATTTGTTGTTGTTAGATGCCCTCAAGTTGTTGTCTGATTCATAACAACCTTCCTTACAACAGGGGAAACACTATTGTCAGTGCTTCTCTGCTATTTATAGGGTTTTTTTTTCAAAGGTGGATTGATTTTTGGGAGTGGGTTGTCAGATCCTTCTCCCAAGCCTACAGCACCTGGTGTGCCCAGGTGATCGCCCATCCAAGGACTAACCAGACCTGACCCTGCTTAGCTTCTGAGATCTGATGGGATTGGATACCACAGGGCTATGGCTGCAGGCATGTATTATATTTAGTAGGCATTATAAGTCATTCTCCTCACCAGATTTAAAGTCTATAGGAACAATAAAAAATAGTCTGAACCTTAGTCTCTTCACCTACAAATCAGTTCTAATATTATTATATGGTTATTGTAAAGTTTAACTGTGGCATTGTACAGTAATCACTTAGGGCAGTAACTGGAACACAATAAGGGCTTGGTATGTTTTAATATCTATACTTTATCCTATTGCTGACAGTTAATAAATATTTCTGGATCAGAAACAAATTATTTACTATAGGGCAATCTTACCATTGGCTTCCTATGCTCTAATCCTGCCCTCTTCCACACCACCCAGCAACATGATAAGGGCAGATGTTTCTAGGGAATGAAAAGTGTGATAGAAGCCATAAACTTTTGAATCTCAGAGCTTATATAGGAACTTGGTACCTTCCCTGCCTTCCTCCTAAGAAAGGGAGAAATCCGATTGACTCTAACATAAACATATCCACTCTAGGAAGAGAGGGGATAGGTTTTTAGGTGTTTACAATCCTTTGAAATATGAACAAATGGCTCTAAGGGAGATAGCCCCTTTAAACCTCCCCAGAATATTTTATTGTCTTTAGATTTCTGGGGTGGTACCTTTCAACTGCCTATAGCCATAGCCCTGTGGCATCTGATCCCATCAGATCTTGGGAGCTAAGCAGGGGCAGGCCTGGTTAGTACTTGGATGGGAGACCACCTGGGAGCACCAGGTGCTGTAGGCTTGGGAGACAGACCCGATAACCAACTCCCAAAAATCGATCTGCCATTGAAAACCCTATGAACAGCAGAGAAGCACTGATAATAGTGTTTTGCCTGTTGTACTAGGGTCATTATGAGTTGGATACCAACTCCATGGTACCTAACAACAACAGCAAGTAACCATTAAGGAGTATGCTATTACCATTATAATCAGCAAGTGCACCATAAGAATATGGGTATGTGTTTTATGTTCTTCTTTTGCAAGGAAGGAAAGAGGAGAGAAGGATTTGGAGAAATGACCCACCCTTTGTAAAATGTGGCATTTATTTTCAGGATCTCTTTTTTTCTTTTACTACTTGAAGTGTCTTCTTAGAGGGTTCTCTATACTTTGTTGTTAGGTGCTATTGAGTCAGGTCCGACTAATAGAGACCCTATGTACAACAGAATGAAACACTTCCCAACCCCGTGCCATGCCCAATACTATTGTCAGTGCTTCTCAACTATTCCTAGAGTTTTCAATGGCTGATTGTTTCAGGAGTGGGATTCCAGGTCCCTCTCCCTAGTCTGTAGCATCTGATATTCTCAGTCAGTCTCCCATCCAAGGACCAATCAGGCCCAATCCTGTTTAGCTTCCAAGGTCAGGCAGGATCGGATGCTAGGGTGCTATGGCTGCAGACTTCTATACATTAGGGTCCCCTCAAACCTTGTCTATGGCAAGAAAACTATAGCACAGTGCGGTTGTTGTTGTTAGGTGCTGTGGAGTTGGGCAGTGTGAATTAATGAATGGTATCCATTGATAACAAATATTTTGGGCAATGCTACTAGTTGAAATGCATAGTTTTTGAAAGAGTTTCTGGGTCACATAAATTTGGCTGTTGCATCTATTTCTTATCTTGGGCAGTCTCAAGACACAAAATTAGGCAGGATAAGAAATTCTGCACAATGTTATTTAACTCTTTGCTCCCAATGACTCCAAATGTAAGAAGCCAATTTTAAAGAACTAATCTACAGAATTGGAGTCTCAGATTCTTAGGCAGAACGATGGAAGAGATAACTTTGTTAGTATGGCCTTTATATGGCACCCCTCAAAAGTTACTTAATATAGGTGAAGACCAATTCAATAAAATTCGACACAGTTAGATATATCTATAGGATTGGTATAGATAAGCATCAACAAATTCTTATATATAAAAATATATGGAGCTGGGCATGGTAGCACACACCTGTAATCTCAGCACTTGGGAGGCTGAGGCAGGAGGATCAATGCAAGTTTGAGGCCAGCCTGGATTACACAGCAAGTTCCAGCTAGCTCAGGATACATCATAGTGATACTGTAAGAAAAAAATATTGAAAACCTATTATGTGCCAGACTTTATCCTTAGTATTGGAGATACAAAGAGTCTTATGAAACATGGCTTTGCCCTTGAAAATTCTTATGTATCACCAAGATCTGTCCTGAAGGGTTAATCAAACCATCTATAAATACTGCATAAAGTCTCATGGCAATCCCATGTTATGCCCTATTTATATTATTTGTGTTGAATAAGTCAATCACTTTAGTTTATTGAAGGATATAAATCTAATTTCTGTCAAATCCATTAGACATCATTTCTCAAATATCCTTATAAATTCTAGTGACTCCATAAGCTTATTACCTTCCCAGTCTAGTCTATCTCTGAAGGGGCAATCTTTTCTCCTTTTAGTTTTTGCTGGTATAGCAGAATTTACCATGACAAATTGTTTTAAAGGAGGCACAGGAAAAAAAATTCTCTGGAGCATCAGTTCATACTAAAGCTTTTATATGCCTTCTTGGTTAAACCTCCAGTTCATGGAGATGCAGAACATTGTTCCACTTATTTCCTTTGGTCATTTATTTGTTCAACAGCTATTTATTGTACATTTAGTGTCGGGCACTATGCTAGTTACTGTGTCTTCATGGTATGGTAGCACAGAGCTTCAGTCTTTAACAAGTTAAGAGTCTATTTGGGAAGGCAGAAAAATAAAATATGACCTACTAAGTCAATGACAGGAGCATTTTCAAGGTACAAGGGGAGAACAGAGGAGGTGGGATGAACCATTCTGCTGGCTGAGAACCGAGAAATGGAGTTAGCATAAGACCATATTTTTAACTCTTAACCATGTCACATATTTTCCATCCTACTGATGTTGCTAAATAACAAAAAGGTAAAAGCTACATATTAATACATAGATAATCCCCATTATTGCAAGGATACATAATATTGTAACCTCCAGGTGTCTACTGGTCCTAGGAAAGTCATTCTTTAAATTTATGTATTAAGATAACCATGCCTACCTACTCAGAAAACTTGACATCTACTTTAGATTATCAGCCTATGAATTTCAGTAGAAGTGATCTTCCTTCAGATATGTAAAAGCCCATTTATTCTTGAATCTCATTTTACTTTAAAGTAATTTTCTGACGCAGCATGAACATCTGATACTCTGAGAACTATCCCTGTGATGATTATGAGTGGTCTTACAGTTTTTTTACTACTCCTTAAAAAGATATATTGCTATGACATTTTAAAATGACAGAAAAAAAAATAAAAACATGAGGGAAACAGTAGATCAGACAATACAATTAAATAGGATTCATACAACTGAATAAAAATCTCTTTAAATTTAAGAATCATCTTTTTTGTTGTTGTTTTTGTTAGGTGCTGTCAAGTCTAACTCATAGCAACCCTATGTACAACAAAAGATGCATTATATCTGACAGTGCTTCTTTGCTATCCATAGGATTTTCAATGGCTGGTTGTTTCAGGATTGTTTCTGATTTGGGAGTGGGCTGCCAGGTCCTCCCATTTTTGTGTTGCTAAGGATCAAACCCAGGGCCTCAGAGGGTATGGAGTAGCATTCTACCTAATAAGTTAAACTCCAGCCCCCTACACCCATCTAGAAAGTTACTAATGGGGTGCATAATGCATAATCATGAATTACAGCTAGAAAAACCTTGATAATTTGAGGGGTAACTCTGATCAGAGGTAGGCTAAATACTGGAAACCCTAGCCCTTGTCTTTGTTCTGCTCCAATACCAGTTAGCCATGCAACACTGGGCAGGGCACTAGAGCTCTGAAAAGTGGGGCCTTCTGATTTAACTGACGGTCGCTTTAGCTCTGGAGTTCTTAATCAGGTAAAAAGGGGTTAAAGAAATTTTCCAATATCCTAAAATTGTGTGTGCACATTTGTACTAATAGTCTTATGTGCAATTTTTCAGGGAGTTCTTAACTATATTAGGTTCTTTTCATTTCTAAAATGTTGATAATCATTGAACCACATGGTCTTTAACACTACATTTCAGTCTCTACTCTTAAATGTCCTGCAATTTTTACAGTTTAATATTTTTGTCTCATTTTCTCAGAAAATAGGAAGTATTTGCAGTGCATTGGGTCCTTAGAAACAACTGGTGCATTTGAAGCCCTGAGTTGTTAGATTTTTTAGGGAGAGCAGTGTTATGTTGTTAGATGCCATCAAGTCAGTGTCCAACTCATAGGACCCTCTGTACAGCAGGTAAAACACTATTATCATTGTTTCTTCTGCTATTCACAGGGTTTTCCTGGCTAATTATTTTTGGGGAGTGGGTTGCCAGGTCCTTCTCCCAAGCCTACAGCACCTGGTATTCCCAGGGGGTCTCCCATCTAAGTGTTAACCAGGCCAAACCTTGCTTAGCTTCCAAGATCTGATGGGATCAGACACCATGGTGGTATGGCTCTAGGGGTCTGGAAAAATGAATACAGTAGCCCCACAAAGTCATTTACTCATTCCCAGTTTACTTATTTTACTACAATTGTGCGGATTTTAAAACACTCTAGGCCACTGTTAGCATTTATTAGGAAGAGAATCTCGAAACTCTCTCAGGACAATTCCACTTCTTCCTCATCTTATTATTATTATTTTTTTGATAAAAAGATTGAGTTTCCTGCATCTATGTGTCTAGCACAAGTTCTCATGAGTCAATTTTTAAAAGGGTGCCTCACTAAAGAATGGTAAACACAAGCAGGCAGCTCAAATAGCCACAAATTTCAGCCAGAGGGAAAAATGATTCAATAATATGTGGCTATTATTCTTCACACCATCAGCTCAGGCCCAACTCCTGGACTCTGAAGAGACCCTGGTCCTCAAGAGGAATCTGGGGGCTACCTCAGTATGAGCCCCCATTTTACATCAAGCATAGACTAAAGCCCATGTTTTCAGAAATTAGATACACCCTCATGCCTCCATTCCATCTCATGGATTTCAAAGAGAATTCTGGGCAGTTTGCGTGGGTTGCAAGAATGACAAGCAGACGGAGAATTTTTGAGCCACTGCATTCTGGCATGTTCTGAGAAGAGAATGCATTTCTATATAAATTCTCACTTCTCTTACCTGCCTGTGTTTTCCACGCAAAATTTGTTCTATTAGATGATATCATTTTCTCTGCTGCCCTCTTACCTGTCAGGCTGCAAATCTAAAAATCTCTGATTTGGAAAGCTAATTTTAACATTTTTAAGCTTTGTGGTCTTGAAAATGTTATATAACTCCTCTAAGCTCATGGGAATACTGTTGAGAGGCAAAAAATATATATAAATTCTGGAGTTCAAACTCCAATGTGTCTGCTTTCAGATAGACTAGGAATTGGGAGCCTCTTCATATCCCTGAATCTATCACAAGGCCTGGTACCCAATAGACTATAAATAAATATATGCTGAGAGAATCTCTCAAGTGTCTGTCAGCTTGTCATGCTGTGAGGGCTTGTGTGTTGCTGTGATGCTAAAAGCTTTGCCACTGGTATTTCAGATACCAGCAGGGCCACCCATAGTGGAGAGATTTCAGCTGAACTTCTAGACTAAGACAGACTGGGGAGGACCCAGCAGCCCATTATCAAAACAATTAGCCATTGAAAATCCTATGAATAGCAGAGCACTGTCAGATGTAGTGCCAGAAAATGAGCCTCCAAGGCTGGAAGGCATTCAAAAGATAACTGAGGAAGAGTTGCCTCCTTAAAATAGAGTCAAACTTAATGATGGGAATGAAGTAAAGCCTCTGGAACTTCCATTTGCTGATGTGGCACAACTCAAAACAAGAAGAAGCATAGGGGCTACAACCAACAGTGGGCATGGCACAGTGTTGGGGAGTGTTTCCTTCTGGTGTACATAGGGCCACTATGAGTTGGATTTAACTCTATGGCTCCCAACAATAACTGAGGGAATGGTTGTGTTTATTTACAGAAGCAAATAACACTTTAAAAGGTGATTGTGATAAATAAATGAGTCTATTCATTTGGCAAATATTAATTGCTTCATAAAACCTACTGATCAGTAGGCCAAGACTCAATGGAAAGACAGTATGCATTAATTTCATTCTCCTTTTCTTCTTTCCCTGACTCACTGTGGGAGGTGCCAGGAACATTCCATTTCCTTCCTAGTGTCTATCCTGGCCTACTGTACGGTCATACTCCTGCCCTATCATGAGGCAGCTAATCACAGGAATCCTACACAACTGACACCTAAGCTATCATGGATAGAGGACCTGCTTTCATTCTCCTCTGCGTGGGACAGATCTCCATATGGCCTTGGACCACCCCCTTTCTCACACATGGTTGTAAAGAATAATTATAGAATGTACTGGGTGCGCAACATCCTGAGACGAAAGGGGAGCTGGCTGCAAAAGCCCACCTTCCCCTAGAAATAGGATAGTAATCCCAGTAATTCAGGAGGAAGAGGCCAGTGTATTGCAAGATAGAGACCAGAGGCAGCCTGTGTAACTTAGTGAGACCCTGTCTCAAATAAAAAAGTAAGAAAAATGGGCTGGGGTGCAGCTCAGTTGTAGAGTATTTGAAAAGCTTGTGTGAGGCCCTGGGTTCAATCTCCTAGGACTGCAAAAAACAAACAAATAAATAAATAAATAAGGAAAGAAAGAAAGAAAGAAGGAAAGAAAGAAAGAAAAGAAAGAAAGAAAGAAAGAAAGAAAGAAAGAAAGAAAAAGAAAAAGAAACAAAAAACTAGGATATCTTTCCATGCTTTATCCCGGTGATTCCTGTTTCACTGGGTTATAAAACTCAGGACAGGCTACTTTTTGCGGTCCCTCAGCTGTGGTGCAAGTGGGGCATGCGTAGGTGAGACTTAATCTGTCCAAGTGGCTTCCCTGAACCTTGAGGGACTGATTCACAATGAATCCTAGGCTTCTGTTGCCCCTTAAGATGCATCTGTAAGTAACAAATTCACTTGATGTAACTTCTGTTTGGGAGGTCTGTCTCTCCAGACTCAGGTAAGATGTTTACTAGCACATGGTGAATTTACCTCACACTGTGCTGTTACTTATAGCATTGCAAGGGGGAGGTTGGACTAAAGAGACCCCAACCTGGATGTAGGATACATTGGTTTGACTAGACCTCTGTTTCTATGAAAATGTCTTTGGGACTTTTACCTTCCATAAATGAAGGAAGTTGAGTTGATTGATCTCTAGGGTGCATCCTGTTTTACATACTAGAAATTACCTAGCATTTCACATATTACTTCGTTAACTGAAAACCTTTTATAGGCAGAGATTATGTCAAATATTTCTCTCTCTTTTGTTTTAGTACAAGGTTGTTGAACTCAGGACCTCACACATACTGAGCAAGTGCTCTACCATTGAGCTGCAACCCAACCCACTTTTTAACTTTTTATTTTGAAACAGTATCTTGTTCTTGCTGAATTGTATACTCTGCCTTTGGCCTCAATCTCACAATGCTTCTGTCTCAGCCTCCCAAATTGCTGGGATTACAAGTATGTGCCATGGTGCCTGGCCTGCCAAATGTGTCTATATCCTTCACATCTTCACATGCCCAGAACACTGTGATCGAAGTAGAGATCAGGGACATACTATTTAATTACCAAGAGCAGAATGAATTTTTTTCAAATTTGTGTAATATACTCCAGTGCTTAAATATCAAAGATATTCTACTTGGTCAAGGTTCAAACATTCAGTTTGGGACATTTAAAAAATATAACTTAATCTACTCTATCAAACATTTGGGACTAATTATACTATATGTATTGTTTTACACCTAAAGTAATACATGAAGAATACTTATTTCACAGGGGTGATTTTTAAGGGTACAAATCTGAACATCTTGGAATTATTTTATGAAAAATCTATAATTAGCCGCGTGTGGTAGCACACACCTGTAATCCCAATGGCTTGGGAGGCAGAGGCAGGAGGATCTCAAGTTCGAGACCAGAGGCAGTCTGCATAATGTAGCGAGACACTGTCTCAAAAAGTAAAAAAAAAAAAAAAAAAAAAAAAAGGACGGGGTGGGGTGGGGGGCGAAGCTCAGTGGTCAGTGGTCCAGCACTTGCAAAGCATGCAGGCGTGAGGCCCTGGGTTCAACCCCCAGTACAAAAAAAAAAAAAAAAAATCTATCACTTTCTTGTAAAGTTTCATCAATTTCCAGATAAGAATTCCAGATAAGAATTCCGTATGGTGGAATTATAAATTAAGCATATTTGGCTTTGGGAAAAAGTATTATATTAAATCTACAAAAGATAACATAAAAGAATTATAAAGCCTAAAAAAAAAAAGATCCACCAGGATATACAGAGTGTAATTTCAATTGTGCATCTCTGGACAGAGTCTTCTATGTCTTTTTGCTGCCTTGTCACACCTGCAAGCCCTGAGAGAGGAAGGTTGTGATGGAGTGGGCTTCACAGAGCCAGTATCTTTCCTGTCAGCTTAGTGACTCTGCTTCCTTCCTCATCTTAATGAACTGTTCTGATGGGGATAGGAGGGTGGGCGAGAACCCACAAAAGGAAGGCAAAGCATCTTGAAAACAGATTTTGTGTGGCTCACCCCAGGGCTGAGCCCCAGAGACTTGGAACAGCTATTTTAAAGTGGTAGAGGAAAGCAAGACAAGAGGTTCAAACAGCTGCAAGAAAGGAGATCAAATGCTTACAGCATTTTGTCTAAGTTGTTTTCCATTAAAGGTAATGTTTGATAGCATTCATCTCTGACTTCCTTGGTTTTCTTGGGGCCTCTATTTCTACATCTGCTATCTTTGTCCTATTGTAGCTATAACAGTGATTTATCAAACTGTTAGATCTTGTTTATCTTTTCTTGGCAGAGGAGGGTGGCATAACTTGCTTAACAAATATTAAACCTAAGAAATTTCTAATTTAACCTGCCTCTTTCAGTAAGGTTTATGGAGCTCTGAAACTATTAAATTAAATATGAAATCTGTTGTTACTATGTAATGTTTGTATGCATGCAAAATGTGTGATTTCACAAAGGAACACTGAGGCAGTCTCTTTAATCTGAGAGTAAATATTTGTTCTCAGTAAGTCTTTCGATTTTAGGTTCCTTCTCCCACAGTGAATTGTAAAATGACTATTCCAATTTAGTTATGTTATTTTTTGTATAATAAATTTTATTTGCTGACATTTAATGTAATTATTTCCTATTTAACTGTTGATATTTTTCTAATACACTCATTGCTCAAATATTACTTTGACTTGCTCATTTCTCATATTATATTCAGCCTTAACACTGTATAAAAAAGTTCTTTCTTATCAGCTTTGTCCCATTATTTCAATTCAATAGCCATGAATCATTGTTGGTTTTTTAAAAAATTCCTATTTATCTTCCCTCAATGGTCAATCCACATTAATTAAAAGAGTAAAATGAAACAATTTGGAAATAAGTGGAAAGAGAGGAAATGATCAACAAATTTTCAAAGGGTACCATACAAAGAATTTTAAATAAAAATCCTGAGAGAATGTTGAGGCCACAGAAATGAGTTTATTCTATATTGTAACCAATAGAAATGATCACATAATCTTTAGAAGCAGATTAATTCCATTTCTAGTTTCTATGAATCAAAAGCTCCTTCAAATTCTTGTTTGCTGTATCCCTATTATTATCAAATACTGTTCACATACCAGGAAAAGTTTTTTCCTAAGTACTGAGAATTTATGAGCACATTGTTCACTATAGCAGGGATGATAGGTTTGCTGACTAGTTCTGGTAAACAGGTGTAATATGTATGAGTGAAGGGATGGTGTCTGTTGAAGGGAACACTTTAATGATAGGTTAAAATCAATTATCTAAAAATATGCTTCATCATATGGCCTCCAAAATAATTTCCCCTTTTGACTTGTCTATATTGACCAAAGTCTTCAGCTGTATAACTCTGGCATCGCATCTTGTCAGACCTAGGAAGCTAAGCAGGGTCAGGTCTGGCTAGTTCTTGGATGGCCTGGCAATATTGGGAGCTGTAGGCTTGGAAAAAAGACCCAGTAGCACTCTCCCAAAACAATCAGCCATTGAAGACCCTAGGAATATCAGATAAGCACTGACAATCATGCCAACCATGGCACAGTGTTGGGTAATGTTTCCTCTGCTGTGCATAGGGTCAGTATGAGTTAGACCAGACTTGACAGCACCTCAAAACAACACCACCCACAGTTAAAATAATAATTTGCTCAATATGTTTTTCATTGAGCATCGGCTACATGCCTGACACTATTGTAGATGGTGAGCATACATCAATGAAGAAAAAGAACAAAAATCCCTGGTCCTATTGACCTTACATTCTAGAGAAAAGAGAATAAACAATGTATAATTATTTTATGGAAATTATGATAATAGCAAATATTGAGCAATTTGCTATGATGAGACTGGTGAATTGTATGTGCACATATAAATGCAAATGCTATCCTCATTTTATAAAGAAACTGTTAAGATGTGTTTAAATAATTTGGCCAAGTACAATGGACAAATAAAGAGTCTGATAAGAGATTAAACCTTGATAACTCTGACTCCAAATCCTGACAGTGTAACTACAGTTTTCCAAGGTCTCTCAGATCAAGGTTAATTGACATCTTGATTTGTACATTTCTCTGACATAGTGTGTTGAGCCTTCTTGATTTTACTTGTTAGGATGCAATATTTGCCTTCTGGTTACTCACTCATTGCATGTATTTATAGCCTCTCCTCCATACTTTTGTTGTAGCCTTCCTAATACATTCTTCATGGAGGCTTTACCTCAGGCCATAGGAGTCATAATGAGACCTGAGGGAAGACAGTCCCACCTCTGTATTAAAAAAAAATGCTCCCTGTGCTACTCATGGTAGGTTGAGTTGCAAGTACTCTTTACCTGTTGTTGTTGTTGTTGTTGTTAGGTGCCGTCGAGTCAGTATCCGACTCATAGCGACCCTCATAGGGTTTTCAATGGCAGACTGTTTCGGGATTGCCTTGGGAGTGGATTGCCAGGTCCTTCTCCCACTCTTTACCTACACACTCTTATTTCAGGTAAATTTAGCTCAGCTAGTAGAGTACTGCTCTGCCCTGAGGCCCTAATTTTGATTCCCAGCTCACAAAAATGGGAGAAGGACCCAGCAGTCCACTTCCCAAACAATTAGCCATTGACAACCCTATGAATAGCAGAAGCCCTGACATAGTGCAGGCCATGGCACAGTGTCAGGCAGTGTTTTGTTTGGCTGCACATAAGGTCACTATGAGTCAGACTCCACTCCATGGCACGTAACAACAACAGTAGACCACATGTGTTTTTGCATTGTGCTGGAAATCATCTATCAGAAATGCACTTTGCATTCCAAATAAACTTTTGAAAAATCAAGTCAGCAATTGTTGTTGTTGTTAGGTGCCATTGAGTCGAGTCCGATTCATAGCGACCCTACGCACAGCAGATTGAAACACTTGCCAATTCTGTGCCAAGCAAACGATCTTATTTATGTTTAAGCCTATTGTTGCAGACACTGTGTCAATCCATCAGGTGGAGGGTTTTCCTCTTTTGTGTTAACCTGCCACTCTCCCAAACATAATGTCCTTCTCCATGGATTGATCTCTCCTGACTACATGTCCAAAATATGTAAGATGCAGTCTGGCTATTCTTGCTTCCAAGGAGCACTCTGGTTGCACTTCTTTTAGGACAGATCTGTTGGTTCTTTTGGCAGTCCATGGTATATAGTCAATAGACCATCTCCAGCACCACAATTCAAAAGCATCAATTCTCCTATCTCCCTTGTTCAATGTCCAGCTTTCACAACCATATGATGCAACTGAAAATACCATGGCATGAGTCAGACACACCTTTGTCTTCAATGTGACATCTTTGCTTTTCAATACTCTAAAGATATCTTTTGCCACAGCTTTTCCTAGAGCAATGCGTCTTTTGATTTCTTGACTGCTCCTTCCGCGGGTGTTGATTACAGAGCCAAGCAAAGCAAAATCTTGGACAACCTCAATCTTTTCTCCATTTATTGTGAAGTTGCGTACTGACCCAGTCCCAAGGATTTTTGTTTTGTTGATGTTTAGTTGTAATCCATATTGAAGGCTATGATCTTTGATCTTCATCAGTAAATGTTTTAAATCCTCTTCACTTTCAGCAAGCAGGGTTGTGTCATCTGCATAGTACAGGTTGTTAATGAGTTTCCTCCAATCCTGATGCCACATTCTTCCTCATAAAGTCCAGCTTCTCAGATTATTTACTCAAACTCAGCAATATCCATGTTTTTTTCATCCCATTGTATGGCTCCAAACACTAGAGACTTCTGGTTGACTGTGCCAGGCAAATTTTGGATTTGGCAGAGAGATGCCTCAGCAATTTACTTATCTTCATTGTGCCCCTTACCTTGGCTACCATTTCACAAACAAATACCATGAGTTACTAAGGGAAGTGTGAGACTGTCCTCCATCATAAGAAAGATGAGCACTAAATATTTGTCCAGAACCTGAGGTTCTGAATTCTTCCTTGAGTTACTGCACAGGAAATGCTCCCTGTGATTAGGGCTGGACTCACATCAATTCATGTCAACTTTGTCTAACACCACTTCTCAGGGGCAGGAGAAATAGAAGAGGAACATGGTGCATATTCTTCTACCTAGCATAATTATAATCACTTATTTCTTCATTTTAGGATATAAAAGTATAAATTCACTTAAAATATCTTTGTGGCCTTTTTCGTAAGTAGTTAATAAGCCATTGAGTTGTCATCTAACAACAGATGTTTTAGTAAGAAAATAAAAAGATGCAACCAAAGATCTTGTAACACACAATAGTATAGCTACTCTTGTTATTCAGGAAGAAAAAAATAATTTTATTCATACATATTCATAGATGAATGAATTACTACTTTTTCATAAATATAACAGTGAGAATTAGAAAACATCAAATTACTTTTGTTGGAATTTGCATAAGCAAAAGAAAAGATGTATAATGCAGTTCTACCTCTGAACACAATGTCCCTCATTAATAGAGTAATAGATCATATTAATGTTGCCCTTATAAAGAGAAATGGACACGGACAAATTTAGCACAAAATTTCCCAATGAAAAGTATAAAATAATAGTATACGTGTAGTCATTTTTTCACTTTATTGCTGTACACGATCTTCATTTAAAGTAATCACACCATTATAAAGATTGTAGAAACATCACCTTAGAACAAATGAGATACCTTTGAACCTTAATATATGAACAGCTTGTGTACTTCTCTACTTTTTTGTTAGTGTAACACAAACTTTTACAGCATTTAAAAATAGATGAGAAAAAAATCATCTTGATTTGCTTCAAATTTAGGGTGATTCTACATAGCCTGTGTTAATGGAGTGGCAGGTGAATTGGTGATTTAACATTTCCTACCTGCCCCATTAGGGCTGGTAGAGCACTGCTCTGCAGTCTCTGAAGGCCTGAGTTTGATTCCTAGCACTGCAAAAATGGGAGAAGGATGTGGCAATCCTCTCCAAAGGCAATCCTGAAGCAACCATTGAAAACCCTACAAGGGTCTCTATGGGTTGGAAATGACTGGACAGCACCGAACAACAACAACCTGCCTCATTACCTGCAGCCATACCACTGTGGCATACGATCCCATCAGATCTTGGAAGCTGAGCAGGTTCTGGCCTGTTTAGTACTTGGATGGGAGACCACCTAGGAACACTAGCTGCTGTAGGCTTGGGAGAAGGACCAGGCAAACCACTCCCAAAAACCAATGCACTATGAAAACCCTATAAATAACAGAGAAGCACTAATGATAGTGTCTTGCCTGTTTTATATAGGGTCACTATGAGTTGGACACCAACTCAAAGGCACCTAACAACAACAACCTCCCCCATTAGTCTGCTCCACAGGAAATGGCCTACTTGCTGTTCTTTGGTTCTTGGATCAAAGTGAATTGAACTGGCCTAAGAAACTCCTTATGAAGCAGGTTAAAATATAAATTATTTGCAAAGGAATGAAGTTATGAAATGGCTTCAGTTTTCCTAAATTTATATGAGAATCCAAAGGCAAAAAATTATTCAGAGGAGTCAACAGACTGACATATGCATGAGATTTATTTCCTTGTTTTGACCTGAAAAGGAGTTCAAAGTGGGCTGAAAGCCAGAGCACAACCAAGTGCTAGGAAATTCACATTCTGTTACTTGACAAATTCATTAGTAAACATGGGAAACAATTGTCCTACCAAGTGTCCTTGAATGTGAATGAGCTGGCTCCTGGATCAAAATTTCTCTTTCAACTACCTCTCTGAATTCCAGATTTTGAATTTTTGAAGATGCTCTGTGAGAGCTGGGAATCTGTGGTCTCTCCTCCCCTAGGATGGTGGTTAAAACAAAACAATATCAACATTCTCTTCATGATAAACTGCAATTTGTTACAGCAGGAAAATGAACAGGTTACTTAAAACTACACACAAATTTGTTACTATTAGCAGTTCTGTTATTTATGATAACTGGCTTAAGTATTGATCTATAGAGTTATAGAGTTTTTTGCTGTAGTGAATGAAGGAATGTATAGAATGGAAAGAATACAGATGTTGGGATCTGACATTTTGTGGGTTCTGTCCCTTCATAGGTATGGAATCTTGAATAGAGGCTTGATCTCTCCAAACATTATCTAAATCACCTGAAAAGTTCCAGAAGCACATTTCTCATTAAACTGCAAAGATGTGTTGGCATCAGATATTTGAGATGTCATTGGCTTTTGTACATTCATGGATGGTCTTTTGTCTTTACTATGAAAAGTGTATGCTAGTGGGATGAGTCGACTTAGCGGAGTTTTTCTTTAAACAAGTGCATGGAAACTTGGAAAGTCTGCAGTTTATTATTAGATTTCACAGATTTGTCACAGACCTGGTCTTGTCAACATGGATTTACTATCACCTTGGAAACAATGAGGCACCAAGGTCTTGGGAAGAAGCTTTCAGTAAGACTTCTCTACTTTCAATTCTAATTTTGTCCTTGCCACTTATTTAACCTGTGTCACTTTCAAATCATTTTGTTTCCATGTGATTTGCCTCTCTGTAGAGTTATGGTAACCAGACTGAATTCACATGGACACTGCAGGGTTCAGAGTGCTGATGCATGTGTGGCACCTGGTGGTTTCTGTCCCACTTCTTCTTTTCCGTTATTGTTTCTTGTATGGCCAGGACAAAAGTCCATACATAAAAGTCTCAATTATATATTTGGGCCTGCTTTAGAACTGTGCTCTGATCAAACATTATGAGCCTCTGAAATGAGTGGCTTCATGCAAAAGGCTCTTCAATTATGATTAGGGCACCTAATAAAATCCAGAAAGCTTGATAGATTGCTCAGTATTAGTATTTGTAGGTTTAAGAATTTGGGGGGAATTACAAGAAATTATCTCATAAAACCCAGAGATCTAAACACTGTCCACAGAAGATATAATTTATTATGTCTATTATATCTAGAGTATATTACAACAAGAGTACATTTATGCTAATTTGGCATTCAGAAAGAGCTCATATTAAAACAGTACTAGAATTGAATGCCAAAGGCCAAAACAATTTTGTGAAGGTAAAATATGTCTGCATACCTCAACCTTGGCTGTGGAAGAATTTATCTCTTCATCCTGTATGTTCCACATGTCCAAAGTGTCCTGCTCACTATGTCCCACTGCACTGATTTGTTTGCATGTCTGCTGCCAGTAGACTGCTAGCCAGTCAAGGTCAGGGTCTTGTTCACTTGTATATTCTCAAGACCTAGCATATAAAAACTTTTTTTTTTCAGCATTGGGGTACAAATTCATGGCCTCAAATATGCTAGGCAAACACTCTACCACTGTTATGCATGCCTAGATCCTCTTTTTATGTTTACTTTGATTTTGAGACAGGGTCTTGCTAAGTTGCCCAGACTGGCCTTGAACTTATGATCCTCCTACCTCAGCATCCTGAGTAGCTGGGATTATGGATGTGTGCCACTGCACTCAGCTTTAAAAAACTTAAAATAATTGGATGGTTGCAGAAAAATGAAAACAGTCCAGCACTCCTCAATATGCACAAGAGTTAACTTGAAATGGATAAAGACCTCAACATAAAATCAGAAACTTTAAAATTAGTAGAATAAAAAATAGGCAATGTGATCCAACACATAGGCATAAGAAAGCATTTTCTAAATAAGACTCCAATTGCTCAGGAAATTGTAACAAGAATAGATAAATGGGATTATATGAAATTAAAAAGCTTCTGTATAGTAAAGGAAGACCCCACTGAATGGGAGAAACTCTTCATATCCTACACATCTGACAGAGGATTAATTTCCAGAATTTACAAAGAACTCAAGAAAGCAACTCCCAAGACAATAAATAATCCAATACACAAGTGGGCAAAGGAACTGAACAGACAGTTCTCAAATGAACAAGTTTGTAAGGACATGAAATACGTGAAAAAATGCTAAATATCCCTAGCCATTAGGGAAATGCAAATCAAAACAGCTCTCAGATCCCACCTTACTCCAGTAAGAATGGCCCAGATCAACAAAACAAATAACAACCAATGCTGGTGAGGTTGTGGTGAAAAAGGAACTCTTGTATACTATTGGTGGGACTATAAATTGGTTCAACCACTTCAGAAATCAAAATGCAGATACCTCAGAAAACAAAAAATAGAAATTCCCTATGACCCATCTATACCACTACTGGGTAAATACCCAAGGGGAGATGAGTCACCATACCAGAGAGACATCTGCATCTCCATATTCAATGCAACACTGTTCACAAGAACAAGGATATGGAACCAACCAAGGTGCCCATCAACAGAAGAATGGATTAAAAAATTATGGTACATATATAAAATGGAATACAACTCGGGAATTTAGAAAATGAAAAAAAAAAAGTCATTTGCAGCAAAAATGGATGGAACTGGAGAACATCATCTTAAGCGAATGAACACATTCCCCAAAGAGAAATACCATATGTTCTCATTCATATGTGGGTGCTGAATCATACTTAAAGAAGGAAAAGATCCTATACATAAATTGATATATAAAAATGCACAATTAAATTTAGTGTGGAAGGGTCAATAGAAGGAGTGGAAAGAAGGACGGAGGGAATTATCAGAGAGAAGCAAAGATTGGAGAAGATGGGATTGGGAGGTGGGTCAATGAGGACGGATGAGGGGGAGAGGTCAATCTCAATGTGAACAGCACAACTTCAGGAGTATATTGGAAAAATAGGAGAAGATGCCCCAAATAAGTATCAGAGTTTAACTACATACTAGCCATAAGGCCCCATAAACTTTGTGGGCTGAAGAAAGTGTTGCTAGAAGTGGTGTAGAGGATGCATTATGTAAAAAGCCAATTCTCTATTACTCTGTACCCCACCATTATTTACTAATAAAACAAAAAAATTGATGGTATTAATAAGGGTCAGCTTGTAATTTTTTAATGGCACTTAAGGCTTAAACCCAGGCCTTACAAATACTTTGCAAGTGCTCTACCACTGGGCTCCATCATCAGCCCTTTTTATTTTTTATTTTTGATAAAGGGTATTGCTAAGTTATGCAGGCTGCCTCAGCCTCCTGAGTTGCTGGGATTAGAAGTGTGCACCACCACACCTGGCATCTGATCTAATTATTTTGATTCACCTCGCTAGAATGGTAAGATGGAGTAGTGGTAGATATGGAACAAGTTTCCATAATTCACCTGTCCATAAAAATGACAGCATTTTCCCAAGCAACGGCATTTGAGCCTTTTACACATTACCAAAAACAATTTATTTGAAAAATAAGAGTATATATTATTAATATGCCTAAAGTGTGTTGCTTTTCTTTTGTTAATCATGGAAAATAGTTCTCTTGTTAAGATGGATCTGTTTTGCTTCTTCTGTGCTCATGAGCTCCCACATTTCTGTTCCTTCAATTGCTATCTTGTACAGAGATAGGAATTACCCATCACACACTGACCTATGTTCTTTGTTACTCTCATTCACTCATTTTATGAGTGGATGATCCCCTTCTTAAAGAGCTGTTTTTCTTTTATGACAATGATACATTAACATTTAATAAAGATGGTATATGAGCATTTTCCAATGTGCAATTGTCTACTCTGCTGAAAGTGAACTAAAGGTTTAAACAATTTCCCTCCAAAATCTAGGCAGATTAAAAACAAAGTTAATTTCCAGACAATGCAATGTAATATGGTCAACCAGGATCTAAAAGATAGAAAAAGCTATATTTTTGTGGCTTTGGTTATCAAACCAAGTCCTCATGAATGTAGGCAAGCATTTTACCACTAAGCCACACCCTTAGCCATGTGATTTTAGACTACCATACATTTAACCAGGAAAGAAAGCTTGGTTGTCTTCTGTTTGATATTTGAATAACAGTTATTTACATCAGCCATTTTTTTCTATAGAATAATCAGTCTCATATCAAAAATAATAAAAACTTATTAAAGTTTTTATAAGTATATTAACATATCAATCTAAAATTATGTATATCCATGCTGAAAGTTTTTCCACCTAGTACTTGACTCTCAGAATAGAATTGGTAGCTCATGTTCTCTCCACAGATGTATACAGCATCTATTTCTCATATTTTCTCCTTGTGGAGGTAACTTTAATTTAAAACTGAAGAGCTGATGTAAACCTTATAGAAATATTTCAACAGTCAAAGTAAAGTTTTTCAATATTTAGGGTTAAAATAGGTCCAAATATTACATTTCTGTCCTCTCAGATTTAAGGATCAGAATGTGATCAGAAGCTGTGTACTATAGCCAAAGGGTTTTACTTAGCAATGTATCAGTGACAATCTTTCTACTAAAATGGTACTATTTCATTGCCATTCAGGTAACATTTAGTAGAGGAAAGGATGTTGGCAGAAGAGACATAGAATTAGAAATGTGTTCATGGAGTAAAATACTGTAGTGAAAATGTGGGTGGAAAAGCGTTGACTGTTTGTTGCTGATCTCATAGCAGAAACTACTGTATTAATATATAAATTTCCTATTTTAAAGAATTCCACGGTTGGATTTAAGTATACCACTCTTATTCGCTTCCTATTTGTCCCTTGTGATCTTTCCCCCATTGTTTATCATTTCTTGATTTTCTTCGTTTTTTTGAGACAGGGCCCTGGATAGAGTAATCTCAAATATCACAGTCCTCTTGCCTCAGCCTCCCCAGTGCTAGGATTATGGGCATGTGCCACTAAGTCTAGTTTCCTTTTGTGATTTCTTATTTATAGGTTAAATAAATACTGAATTTTCTAGCATTAAATTTTTCTTTATTGAATTTCTATCCCTCTTTCTACTTCTATTTTTGGTAGTTTCTTTAGAGACTATAATATCAATTTATCAAAATCTACTGTAAAATCTTCACAACATTGTGACTTCTTTCTCTTTTAACATATATGGCATACCTCATCATTAATTAGTGTTACTTTTCCTTCATTAGTAACAGTTTTTTTAAGAAACTTAAAAATCCATTTTTTTTTCATTTGTCAATATATTTGCTGCTTTTGTGCTGAATCTTCCTTCATAGACCTCCATCTGGGATCATTTACCTTCAGTCTGAAGAATTGCCTTTAGTATGAAGGGCCTTCTGTGAGAGATTCTCTCAGCTTTTGTTCTGCTTTTGCTTTAATTTTTTTGCTGGT
>VMDO01027463.1:0-25229 GCA_007922755.1 Pedetes capensis
AAAATTCCACTGACTGACTTCACAGAAATAGAAAAAATGATCCAAAAATTCATATGGAACCACAAAAGACCACGTATAGCCAAAACACTTTTAAGCTGCAAATCTAATGCAGGGGGAATTACAATCCCTGACTTCAAACTTTACTACAAGGCAGTGGTTGCAAAAACAGCTTGGTACTGGCACAAAAATAGGCCTGAAGACATCTGGAGCAGAATAGAAGACCCAGATATACCTTCTCCAATGTTTGTGGTGCTGGAGATTTACCCTGGGTCCTCAGAGACTACACAATGGCACTCTATCAACTGAACTAACAAGAAGAAGTAATGCAGCTATGGCTGATTAACGTGACAGATCAAAAAAGGAGGATGAGTCTTTAAATGGTTCCAAATGTTTCCTTTGGATTCTCATATCTTGATTTTAGATACGTCTGAATTTTCCTTTAGCTGTTCTTTAATTACTTTTTAGTCATTATGAATCATTCACAATGGACAGACCAATATACAAGTATCATACAGATGACTTTCTATGTACACTAAGGCACGTTGGCGACCTGGAGAATATGCCTAGCAAACTTCTTACTACAAGCAGGTACTTGACCAATGGCTTCCTGGATGCATTTGAAATTCTAGGTCCCCATTTGTCTGGAAGGCTTACCTCTGCCAGAGTGCTGCAGGGCCATAAGGTATCAGGAGACATTAGGACTTCTTGGTCAGCAGATTTTCTCTGAAGGACTTGCCCAGGGTTTTAGCTAACCTCTCTGAGACTGTGGCATAGTCTAGGTCCCTTCCAAATAAAAATCTTCCCTACTTTCCTTCTATTATGATCTGGATGGCTTCTGTGATTTTTCTTTACTCCTTCACTATTATTATTTCTTCTTCTTCTTCTTCTTCCTTTTTTTTTTTTTTTTACTGGGTGGTTAAACCCACCGAGCTGTACCCTTAACCCCTTTTGTTTTTTATCCTGAGTCAGGATCTAAGTTACACTGGCTGCCTCTGACTTTGAGCTTGAGATCCTCCTGACTTAGCCTTCTGAGTCACTGGGGTTGCAGGCATGGGACACCATGTGCAGCACACTATTTAATCTCTTGCAGGCATTTCCCTTAGTAAAATCCTTATCTATATAATTTAATTTTGGTGTCTGGTTCTCAAAGAACCTAGAACCACAGAGACATGTTAATAAGGACCCAGACTAACAGAGACACATTAATATTCATTTTCTCAAATATTCAAAAGGTCAGCAATAAAATAAATGTGATGTCTATTCAAAAATAATAATAATAATAAGGGGCTGGGATTTAGCTCAGTGGGTAGAGCGCTGCACTGCGCTGCAGTCTCTGAGGTCCTGAGTTCAATTCCCAGCACCGTAAAAATGGGAGAAGGGCCTGGCAATCCACTCCCAAGGTAATCCCAAAACAGTCAGCCATTGAAAACCCTAGGAGGGTTGCTATGAGTTGGATACAGACTCGACAGCACCTAACAACAACAACAACAATTCAAAAAATAAGTGGATTGTGATGAAGTTCACAGAAGGACAAGAAGATATTTAAGGACCAAACTTCAGATTTTTTAAAAATTTTGCACAATTGCTTATTTTGGAAAACAACTAAAATTGTTTGAAAAAGTGAGAACTATTTTCACCACAAAATTTATTTTTATTTTTGCATAAAGATTTCTTATTCTTTGACTCCATATGTATATTTTATGGAATTGCAATTAATGTATGCATACCTTTTTATTGTCTACTTTTTTACTTAAGTAACTTTTTCCATGTATTCAGATACGATGAATATCTTTTAAATATAATATCACAATATATCCAAATTTTGTGTGAACAGGAGACAGGCAGGCTGTTTCTCCCAGGCATGCTACATAGTAGGCAGGTCACCTTAGAGACAAACTTTACTTACCCAAAGCTCTGTTTCACATTGCTGGTGAGGATTCAGGCATCATCCCAAATCATTATTTTTCATTGCTCATAAATTTAAAGCATTAACATTTTGTTATATCATTTTCCTAGCATGAACCTTTACATTGTTTCCAGTTTATTTATTTATTTTGACTATAAATATTCTACTATGATCTCTTAAAATATTTTGGTCATGTTGAAACTTCTCTGGAGTGTAAATGCCCAACAGAAGGTGTATAAAGCCAAGAGAGATAACAATCATTATCACTTGCTCTATTTGTCATGCTAGTTAGCTTTCTAATCATTGTGACAGTGTGGCTGACATAAACAACTTAAAAGGAGGAAAGATTTATTTTAGTTCATGGTTTCAGAAGTGTTAGTCCATCATGGTGGGGAGGATGTGATAGAGCACCTCATATCATGGTGGGTAGGTAGCAGAGAGAGAGAGAGGAAGGCATCAGGAACCAAGCATAACATTCAAAGACACACCCCCAGTGACCCATTTCTTCCTGCTAGGCCCCCATTTCTTAAAGTTTTCACCACCTCCCAAAACAGCACCACTAGCTAGGGACCAAGTGTTCATCACATAAGACTGTGGGGAACATCTCACATTCAGATAGTAACATTTGTCTCTTTACTTTTCCAAAAGCGCGTCACCATACCTCAGACAAAAAACAAGAATTCCAAATTCAGCTTTACTTCACAAGCATTAAGCATTGGGTATTACATAATGTCTTTTCATGTGTTAAAATTTTAAAAAGCATTTCTGGGCTTGGTGGTACACTATTGTAATCCCAGCGACTCAGGAGCTGGAGGCAGGAGGATCACAAGTATGAGGCCAGAGGGAGTCTGGGTAATTTAGTAACATCTTGACTCAAAATAAAAATAATAAAATAAAAAATAGACTAGGGGTACAGCCCAATGGAAGAGCACTTGCAGAGTACGTGTGAGGCCCTGGGCTTAACCGCCAAGTACCACACACACACACACACACACACAAATTTTAAAAACCTGTAAGCATTCTTTAATTTTACGTAATTATTGACAAAGGTAATTCAGATATGGTGGCACACACCTGTAGTTTCAGCTGCTGAGGAGGCTGAGGCAAGAAGGTCACTTAAGCTGTGAGTGTGAGATCAGCCTGAGCAAAAATGGAAATCATTGTTTAAAAATTAAAAATTAAAAATTAAAAAATTAGATACTTTCAATGGATGCACATTCTAAAGTAAAAATATTACGTTTAACTGAAGCAGAGAATTGAGTCATTTTGAAGACTGGTGTGTGAATTCAGTTGTTAGTTAAGCAAGAATATGTGTGTGTTTCTTTCATCATAGGGTTACTTCCTTAAAGGAGTGTTCCTTCCCTTCAGTGCTAAGTAGCTATTCCTTCTCAGTTCCATAAAGTCAACACAAAACAACAGCTACCTTTTATACTGCAAATAGAACACATGAACACTGTAGGTAACTTTATTTAGTATCACTTATCTTTTAATCCTAGGAAAACAACAGAATCAGAAAATGAGACATAAAGGTTATATAATGGTAGCTCATTCTCTCTCATGCATGTGCACAGTTCCAGAACAAATAACACGCAAGCAGCAGAGCTCCCTTTAAAGGCATAGCAGATAAGGCTGAGAATTCCATGTTAGGCACCTGAAAGTTATTTCACTCAGGTACATGGTATTTTCTGCTAGAGAGCTGTCACTTCATTTATTTGGGGACCTGGAAGACAATTCTCACCTTTTTTTTGGGAGTGGAAAGGGTTGGGAGAGAACTACGGAAAATTGTGGTTGTTGTTTTTGTTGTTAGGTGCCATCGAGTCGGTATCCGACTCATAGCGACCCTCTGTACAACAGGGGAAACACTATTGTCAGTGCTTCTCTGCTGTTCATAGGGTTTCCAATGGCAGATTGATTTTTGGGAGGGGGTTTCCAGGTCCTTCTCCCAAGCCTACAGCTTCTGATGTTCCCAGGTGGTCTCCCATCCAGGTACTAACCAGGCCTGACCCTGCTTAGCTTCCGAGATCTGACGGGATCAGATGCCACAGGGCTACCGCTGCAGAACGAAAATACAACTTTGTATTATTCTTTTTGAAAATTCTACCAGAGACTTACCTGAGATTTTTTTTCTTAAATGTAGTTCCTGCTGCTGGCGTTGTTTCTAAAATACATTTCCCCAAAATACCTATTGTAGTAATGAAGCAACCAGAATATGACATGTTCCCCAAATCAATTAAAGACAGAAATGTTTCCAAATAATAGAACTTATTATTCCTTTCTTACTTTCCAGAAGCATTTTGCATGCAGTTGTTACTATTTTGTGCTACCATATTATATGTATAGTTCTATTTTTGCATACCTAGCTCTCCTTATTAGAATAAAATCTCTTAGTAGCAATGTCTTGGTTATTATTTTATTTTATGAAACTTCTAATAAATTAACATTCAGGGGATGCATCCAATAGGGTTGGAATAGCATTTATATGGGTTTATATAATTTAATTCTCATAGCTCCATGAAATAGATACTATTATTATCTCCATTTTGCTGATGAGGAAATTGAGACTTGAGGAGTTTAAGAAACTTGCCCCAAAATGCAGTTATTTAGTGTAGTGCTGGAATTCAAATCAACCCTATCTGACTCCAGAGCTTAAATTCTTTATTATAATGAAGTGGATTACAACAGAACACAGTATTATTGTGTTTATTTTCTTTTCAGCATGGGGGGGTACAATTATGACCCATGTGTCTGGAATTTTTCTGAAATGTCTGAATAATCAGGGTTTATAGAGGAATGTTTTCTGCTTCTACAATCATACAGAAATCAAGCATATTTATATGTGTTTGACAATTCCAGTGGTGAAATTTTAAAATTTATCTTACCAAGTTTATAGTTTATCTTACCATTATATCGTGGAAAGAGCACAGCTTTAGAGTCAGTCTAACCCAGGCTGTAGCCCTCACATCACAGTTTCATAGATGTGTCATCTTTGCTAATTAATAACTAAAAGGAGCTTTAGTTTCTTCATTTGAAAAATAGGAATATAATACAAACCTTGAGGCTCTTATGAAGACCAAATAAGATAATCAAAGCCTATGAATGGGATGTTGTCTTTATTTATCACTGCTCTGTGTCTTATGGTGCAGAGACTACTCTACATAACACTGGGAACATAGTTGGCTATCAATAAATATTTGCTGAATAAATAAGAGAATGAGCATACATAGTGCCAATCATATATAAGGTGCTCAATTTATGCTAGCCTTCAGCCACCTAAACTACTTTACTTTTGCATTGTCGTCCTAACTGTTTAGCATTGTCTTCCTGAAACCATTTTCCTGAGTCTCAGAGCAGCGTATTTCTTGCAGAACTTCCACAATGCTTTGTGTTGCTTGTCCATTTTCTAAATGTTGGTGTTCTCATAAGTGTACCTTCGATTCTTATCTTTTCTCACTCTAATTTGCAGTTCTGAGCAGGACTATTACTAATTAAATGTGAGAGGCAAAGACAACAAATCAAGACGGGTTTCTGAGTTTCAGCCTCAGTGTCTGAATATACTAGACTCAGAGCTGGCAGTGACAGGCAGAGGGATTTTAGTTATACACAGGGTCTGAATTTTACACAATGGTAAAGCAGGCTATATGTAGTTGGACAGGGCCTGGACACAGGTACTTCAGTGATAAAGAAAAGGAAGTAGTGGGTAGAGATAAGTAAGTAGGTTAGAGTTGGGAAATAAGGTGAAGCAAAGACTACAGTTTCTAGAAAGGGTAACTAGAAAATTAGAGATAGGTCAATAGAAACAGAAACCCAGAAGAAATGCCGATTTTAAGAAAATGTTGATGAAGTCCTATTTTACATATATTATGTGATGAGTAGTTACAAATAGCCAGTATGGTACAGGGCAGAAATAAAATTATTCATCTATGAGATGCTGAGATCTTTTTATTATTGTTATTATTTGCAGTACTGGGAGGTTGAACTGAGGGCTTTGTGCATGCTAGCCAAGCACTCTACAACTGAGCTTCACTCACAGCCCCTTTTTTATTTTGAGACAGGGTCTCACTAAGTTGCACAGGCTGCCCCTAGCTTCAGTCTTCCTACTTCAGCCTTCTGAGTCATAGGTTTGTACCACACAACCCGATGAGATGTTTTATTTTAACCAAATTCACTTGGAATGCCTTGCTTTTTATGTTCTTGTTTAGTTTATATTTGTAGTGCAACTATTAAATATTCTCAGTTATTGCTTCTATTACCAGATTCTATCAATGAATTTGGGTTTTTTTTGTATCGTTGTTTTGTATTTTGTATTATTGTTGAGCATATTGTTTGATATAATGTTAAGCATTATGCTAAATGTTGTCATGCGTTCACCCATTTGGTTTTTAGAAAATCTCTATGCAATGATGTATTAATGATCTATAGTTTGTAACCAGTTTCTGATAATATTGTTCTTGCTCTGCTATAAGCCCACAAAATTCTACAGTGTCCTTAAGGCACCTTGAGTGTTAAACAGAGGCTGGAGTTAAGCTCAGTTGGTAGCATGCTGCTCTGTACTTTCTAAGGACTCAGGTTCAATCCCCAGCACCACAAAAATAGGAGAAGGATGTGGCAATCCACTCCCAAAACAATCCTGAAATAATCAGCCATTGGAATCCCTATGAGGGTCGCTTTGAGTCAGACTCAACTCCAGAGCATCTAACAACAGCAAGTGTTAACCAATACTTTACTCAAAGATCACTCATTGCCAGGTTTCAGAGCCATTTCCACATCTTAAGTTTCTGTTAAAACAATACCACACTTTCATTACCAAAATCTATATGTCTTATTGATGGGTACATAACAAATTACTCAATGACTTAGTTGTTGAAAAGTAACAGATGTTATCTCATAGTTTTTGATTATCAGTAATCCAAAAATAGTTTAGCCTGGTAGTCTGGCTTAGAGTCTCTCAAAAGGCTGCAATTAAAGCATATGCCAGGACATAGTCATCTCAAGGGCCTTATTGGGGAGCATCCACTTTCAAGCTCACTCAGTTGGATGTTGACAGGCCTCATGTCCTTGCTGCCTGTTGGTGGAAACATTAGTTCTTTGCCACAATGGCTTCTTCATGAGATTGCTCATGACATGTGCTGCTTCCTGCATTAGTTCCTTTTGCATTGCTGTGACCAAATACCTGACAGAAACAACTTAGGAGAGGAAAGATTTATTTTGGGTTATGGTTTCATAGAATTTCTGTCCTTCGAGGTGGTAAGGCATGATGGAGCATGCAGTAGGAGCATGTGGCAGAGGACACCTGTTCACATTACGCCAGACTGGGAAGTGGAGAGCTGGAACAGAAAGCAGGGGCTGGGCATCATCTTCAGAGGTCCGTCCTAGTGATCTACTTCCAGCAGCCAGACCCCCACCTCCCAAAGGTTCCACAGCCTCCCAAAATAGTGCCAAAATCTCGGGCCACGTCTGAGAACACAAGAGCCTATGAGGGGCAATTTGTATTCAATCCATAACATTTCACTTATATTCAACCCATGACACTGAAAGAATGTCACAGACAGCCTGTAAAATGGCAACTGTAGTGTAATTTCAGTGGCAACATCCCATTGCTTTTGATGTCTTCTGTTTAATCAAAAGTATCCCACATTTGAGAGGATAAAGACATTATAAGAATATGGATATCAATGAGACAGGAATAATTGAGACCATTTCAGAGAATGCACATTGCAATGGGAAAATTGAATGACTATGAGGGAAGTATCTGTGGCTGAATCATGCCAAAGGTGATTCTGATTCCAGAGTCTCAGCTTTTGGTCACTACATTATACTGTTCTCATAAATACGTAATGGGATAGGAAAGCATATAATCTATTTGCTAGAGAAATACAAAAGCACTAATAATAGCCCCTTCTGAAGACTTCCTTTATCATTTCAGGTTATTGGAGAGAATGAAAGGTTTTTGTTGCTCATGTTTGTTTTAGTTCACATTTAAATTGGATTTCAAATCTTAATCTTCCAGAGAACTGTGAAATCTCTATCATTATAAAACAAGGAATAAAAAAATGTTGAACCAATATTTCTACTCATTCACTCTAGGATTCTAAACACAGTGAGAAAAAGGATATGGCTCTGTGAAAGTACCCCAGAAAGAGCAAAGAAAACAAGTACAACAGAAGTCAATATGGAATCTTAGTTGTTAGAGCCACAGTTGAATAATAGGTAGGAGAGCAATGAAAAAAAATGTGAAAATCAACCTATCCTAATTTTTACCTTTAATTTTTCAATCCTGTACATACTTGTGATAGCACATATGTGACAAAATTGAATTGGTTGAATTCCTTTAGAAAGCTTGCCTTACTATGTAGCAATCTGATTAGGTTGCAGCATAAACTTTGGTCAGTTTACACGATGAGAAACTAATCTGATACAATTTACTTAGGAGGATTTGGACAGCGTTAATTAACAAATACCACATCACTGTGTCCCCCGAGTTATGCTGTACAAGACAAGTGATGCTTTTTCGAAGGGGAGCTTGAGAGACACATCTGTAATTTCTCTGATGTATAGCATATCTTTGTACGCATTTAGTTATTAAAGACTCTCATGTGCTTTAAAATATTGTTGTTTTGGCACTCATTTGTTCTTCTTTTTTTCTTCTTTTTTTCCTTTTCTGTACTAGGGGTTCGATCCCAGGGCTTCATGCCTGTTAGGCAAATGCTACACCATTGAGCTGTACACCTAGCCCTCTTATCCCCTTTATAATTTTTTTTTAAATTTTAAGACAGGTTCTTGCTAGGTTGTATAGGCTGCCTCTGGCCTCAACTTTGCAATCCTCCTGCCTCAGGCTCCTGAGTAGCTGGTATTGCAGGTGTGTGTCATGACTCCTGGCTCAGATTCACTTCATTGTCAGCATTTTTCCTGTTCTGTGGGAACCTAATACCGTGGAAGGCTCAGCAGAAATGGGACATTCTGTAGAATGAGTTTGTGAATAATGTTTGTGAAAAGAGGAGTGGTCTATATTAAACAGTGATAAGCTGAGTAAAGTAAGAGTGGATTGGTGCTACTGTATATGTACCTTATCACCCCTCTCAATTGAGCCTCACAGGGAGGTGGAAATGAAGTGCAAAGCTTTTCTGCCCTGCTGTAAGGAGATGAGCTTGCCTCTCTACGTTCCACATCTTGTCCCCTTTCACCTTACTGTCCTTGTTTTGGATTTTCTACCAGGCAAACCATCTCCTGATCACAGGAAAAAAGAAAGAAAGAAAGAAAGAAAGAAAGAAAGAAAGAAAGAAAGAAAGAAAGAAAGAAAGGAAAAGAAAAGAAAAGGTTATTTCATCTTTCTCCCTCTCTTTTTCACATTTGATGCTGGCAGTTAGGATTTAGTAGACTTTTCTCTGCCTTCTTTGCCTTAATGGCAGATTTGAAATGGTTAAAATTGCATATAGCTTTCTCGTTAGTTTCAGGGCAAGTGTCTCATAGACTACTGGAAGACATAAATTAATGCTAAGGCAAGGCACGACAAGTAATCATAGCATATGACAGAATGTGCTGTGTCCTCTCCTCTTGCCCCCTCCAGATCCACTTCTCTTCTTCACTCCCTTGCTCTCTGTACCTTAAGCTGAAGAGACTTCTGCGAACTTCACAGCAGGCTTCTCTTACAGTTTTGCTTCTGCTAGAATTTGCTCAAAGGGAGGCACCAGCAGGGTGCAAGGTGAGAGAGGTCAAGGTATTAATCCCTCTGTCCTGCTGGGCCATAGTTTGCTCTTGGCTGCGTTTCTTACCAGTTTCTGCTTTCAGTTCTAAGCTTTCCCTTGATTCCAGTAATGGCTCCCACCCATTACATCCTGCAAAGGTATGGATGACAATTTCTCAAAGTTGCTCGCCTTGATGACCTGTCCCATTCCTTGCTAGTTTCCCATAACTCTGCCTGCATGTTTTGTAACTAGATACCTTATTGCACTATCCCTAATTACCCCCTGAGTGTGTCAACTCCTTCCTACTTAGTGTCTGACTCTGAAAATGACTGAATAAATGAAAAGAATGAATCATCATGGAAAAAGCACATCAACCTAGTGCTCATCTAGACTGGAAGGATATCTGGATGGACAATACTATATTTTATTGAGATTATTGCTGAAGGGAGTTTAGAATTCTTTGTATGTGGCTATAACATCTGCAGTGTTCACATGGTTCTTCCATATTGAATCCATGACTTTCTTGCCCTGTGTTTTAGGATGTATCACCAAGAGGGAGAGGGACAATTAAAAACAAAATGAAACTATACATACCTCCTACTGGCAGAGCTGCCAGATTTAGCAAAAGAAAAGGGAAGAAGAGAAAACAGAGAATAATTGATCAGATTGGAATTTCATGTAAATGCAAAGTGAAGTATTTTTTCTTTAAGTATATCTCATAAAATACTTGGCTATGGACCATATTTATACTGTATTTTATCCTGTAATATTAACTACAGATACTTTATCACAGTGAGCATTTGATGCATGCTTATTGATTGATGAATTTAGGTGTCACAGAAAATAAAAGTATTTAAAAAAATCGTCAGCCACTGACCAAGGATTGTCAGAGGCAGAATGTGTCAAAAATCATTGTGTCCCTGAGGGCCACACTCTTGGTTTCTATGGGCTCTCCTGGTACTAAAATCTTTCTTTTCATTGTGTTGGTTCCTCTAGGCTATGTCTCTGCTGGGGAGTTGGTGCAGAAGGGTAGGGTAAATGATGTATAATGTGGGTAGGAGGAAGTTCAGATTCTAATTCTGCTGGGGGCAGCAATGAGGACTTTGGTACTTCATCTCAGCTCCTCAATCCTAAGTAAGTTTTCTTAACTACACAATCTCAATGAATAATGATTTATGGATGTTCAGGTTGGTTCAGATTAGAGCCAGTGTGTGTTGAGTACTTTGCACAATGCTTGGAACACAGCAGACACTAAAACATGTAACCACCATTATTGATGTCTCTGAGTGAGTCACAGGGCTCAGGCTTAGCTCAGTTCGTAGAGTGCTTCTCTGCACTCTTTGAGGCCCTGGGTTCCATCCCCAGCACCACAAAAATGGGAGAAGGACCTGGCAGCCCACTCTTGATACAATCTGGAAACAATCAGCCATTGAAAACTCTATGAATAGCAGAGAAGCACTGACATAGTGGCAGACATGGTACAATGTCAAGGAATGTTTCCTTCTGTTGCATATGGGGTCACTATGAGTCAGACCTGACTTGATGGTACCTAACAAAAACAACATGAGTCACAGAAATGACTTGTCGGTAACACAATGTAACTGTACGTGGAACCTGAGGAAAAAATCCTTACAAATTCAGACTACTTCTGGGAATATAAAATATAAAAATAAATTACACACACACACATATATCTTTTAATTAGTTTTCACCTTTGGAGTGTAGAAATTTCTGTAAAGAAGTAATAGTCAAGCTTTTGATGACTACTTAAATCTCATGATTATATCATTACAAAAATGTATTGTAAAGTTTCAGCAAATTCTGATATCATCAGCCATGGAAGAAGTACTTGAAAACATGAATTCAGGCTTTATACATGAAGTAAGAAATCAGTTAAGTTTTATGAACATGATATTGCTTCAAGCTTTCTTTTAAGTGTGATGTCTTTAAGTATATCCCATAGGAGAACTTCCTGAAATACATATATTTTAAAAATACATTTTACCTGAAAATCTTGCCAAATATCTATCACTTCTCTAAATTGCTCTATTTTTATACACAGGTATTTGGCTCCATTTCAAAATTTGAAAATCATTAAAAGAAAATAGTAAGTGATTACAATAGCTTTTAAAGCCTTCAATTGATGTGTGAGTCAATTTGACAGAATGAGATAGATAAATTTTTTGTTATAGATTTGTTTGTTGAGGAGACACTAATCTTGCACAGATGGTAAAATATATTTTAAAAGGATTAATGAAAACAAGAACACTTTTGAGGATTCAAGTTCATGGTTCTGTGTATAAAATATTTTCTAGTCTCTATTATATTTTAAAAGAATCCTCTTTCTGTGGAGATCTACTGAATAAATAGCATAATTCTTTAAGTGAGTTATAGGAAAAGATAATAGATAATCAGCACACTAGAGTTAGTTTTGGCTCATATCTGTAAGTAAAGATTGTAGGTCTCAGTTTCTTCATCTGAAATATGAAATGTTGGACTACATGTTTTTTCTGTGCTACCTCTTTTTCTTTCTTTCTTTTTTCTTTTTTTTTTTTTTTTTTTTTTTTTTTTTTTTTTTTTTTTTTTTTTTTTTTTTTTTTTTTTTTTTTTTTTTTTTTTTCGGTCCTGGGGGTTGAACCCAGGGCCTCTTGCTTGCATGCTTTGCAAGTGCTGTACCACTGAGATACCTTCCCACACCATTTTCTTTACTTTATGAGACAGGGTCTAGCTAAATTACCAGACTGCCTCTGGTCTTGAGCTTGCAATCTCACTGCCTCTACCTCCCTAGCTGCTGGGATTATAGGTGTGTGCCACTACATCCAGCTCCAGTGCTATTTCTTTTTGTTTTGATTCCATACTTACATTTTGTCCACCTTAGACAAAGCCTGAATTAACTGTAGTTAAGTCCTGCAAACTGGTCCAGAAGAAGCTGAGAGGTAGTAGTGTTTGGAGAAATCCATCCCAATCAGGTGATGTCCCTTTAGTCTTTCTGGGTCACCATAACTCCTCTGCAGTATGGTGGCTTCATGCTAAGAAGCCCAGAAAATCCTGTTTCAATGTTCTATGTTCTAGTAATATGGTATCTGAAGACTCAGGCTTGGATAATCCTAACGTTATTTTAGGCTAGAGAGAGAGCACATATCTAATGAGGTCAATTGTGCAGCTTTATGCAAGGCCAGACAAAGGCAAGTTTGTAAAACAATCAGTTTGCATTGCTGTCTTCATATGCTATTTCCATACAAATTCACTAGCGGCCTTGGAGCATCAGCAGAAACACAGTGCACTGAACAAAATTCTTTCAAAGAGATTGTTCCTTGAAAGATTTCATGAAGCAGCAGCAGCCATTTAAAGTAACAAATATGCCATTTTCCATGAGAAAATTGAACTGAAGAAATATGCTTTTCCAATGGAGTTATCTTCCTAAATTCTAGATAGCTTTATAGATGTACTATAGCCAAAGCAAAAATATTTGTACTCAAAATGAGCTTTTCAATCCTTGTTATTCTAACCCAAAATTTCAATAAAAACCATTTAGAATAGCTCTCATGATTTTATGGCTCATATCACCAGAGACCAAACATAAAATTTTAGAACATCTCTTGCAAGAGAATTATATCTCTTTCCACAAATTACCATTTTAAATGCCTAGAACTTCAATATTTTCTTCCCAGTCATAATGGTGGCAAATTGTTCACATAAATAATTGTCCAACTGAAATTAATGATCACTAGCAAAGAGAATGGACTGGGATTTAGCTCAGTTGGTAGAGTGCTGTGCTGCAGTCTCTGAGGTCCTGAGTTCAATTCCCGGCACCGCAAAAATGGGAGAAAGACCTGGCAATCCTCTCCCAAGGCAATCCCCCAAAACAGTCAGCCATTGAAAACCCTATGAAGGTCGCTGTGAGCCAGATACCGACTCGATGGCACCTAACAACAAGCACAGAGAACACAGATATTCAACTTGGAGTATATCAGCCTGTTTCTTTCTGCTTGGTGCCATGAAACAAACAAACAAATAAAACCCCACCAGATTCCCAATTAAAAAGGAAAAATTGTACTGTGGATTTGCAATGGTAACCTCCTAAGACAGAAAGATGAAAAAGAGGTGCTTGTTTATGGGCAATGCAGATAAATTTCAGAAAAATATCAATGTCACATCCTGATGTGACAGATTTGGAAGGCAAAGTAGCTTGTGGCCCACATATAGGCCCAGGGACACAGGGATTCTCTGTTTCCCCTGCTTCTGCTCACAAAAGCCAACAATAGTTCAAGGGACATATTAGGATGAATTAGTCAGGTTCATATTACTATGACAAAATACCTGAGAGAATCAACTTATAAAGAAAGAAAGCTTATTTTGGCTCACAGTTCTAGTTCATGGTTGGTTTTCCTCATTGTTTTAGGCCTGTCACAAGTTAGCACATCTTGGCAGGAACATGTAGTGAAGCAAAATCACTTATGTCAGGGGCCAGGGAGAAAAGAGATAGAGGAAGAAACCAGTGTCCCACAACTTCTTTGAGGGTCTGTTTCTCATGGCCTACAGACTTTGCATTAGGACCACCTCCTGAGGTCTCCACTGCCTTCGAATTACAACACTCTGAGGACCATGTCTTTAGCACATGGGCCTTTGGAGACATTCAAGATCCAAATTTTAGCAGACAGGATGCTTTGGGATTTTCAGAAGCTAGTAATTCCTGGCTCAATTGATTTAAAACTACCTCCGGAGAAGGTATAAAGATCAGTGAACTCTCAGAAATAATATTCTAAGAAGTTACAGTTAAAATTGCTGCACCATTCCTTCCATTGAAAGTATTTGCTATTTTTAAACATAGTATATTCCCTGGAATTAGGGCTATGCATTTTGTATTTCCAGTGAGAAATCTGAAACTAAAATATCAGTTATTCTACTTTGAAATTTACTTAAATGTAGCACCTGCCTAAATGTCAGGTGTGTACTCAATGAGAGGCCTTGTGTGATGGTGTCTTTGTCCATTTTTCTGTCTTAACATGTTAGTTCCCTGAGGGAAGACATATCATTTCAACTTCCCTCCTTACCAAGTAAGTAGCAAATATTAAAAAGGTTGACTGGCTGACACGTGCTGGCCATTAAGAAAACTAAAGTGAAATGATGGAGGTATTGTTTAATGCGTACCGAGTTTCAGTTTTGCAAGATGAAAAAGTTCTGGAGAGGAATGGTAGATGGTTACACAACAATATGAATGTACTTAAAGCCACTGGAATACACACTTGAAAACCAGTTAAAATGTTAAATTCTATGTTATGTATATTTAAACACAAAATGGCAAGAGTTAGGATAGGAAAATGGTGAAGAGGAAGTGCAGACTTATTTTTGTGTCTCACTGTATGATTATAGATTATTTTCTCTCTTGCTGCTTTGCCTTTGCTAACACCAAGGTGATTGATCACTAAACAGTGAAACTAAGCTCTCTCAAAACATATAACCCCCAAATATTTTCTTTTGTTATTGAGTGAATTGAAAGTTTTTTACTTTCTTGTCTGATTTGATACAAAGAGAAAGGGAGAGAGGGGGAGCGAAGGTAGAAGAGAATGAGGAAAGAACATGGAGGGACCATGATTTTATTGATTGTAGGATTACCATATCTAAGCCAGCTCTACACCCTGATGGTGATGTGTGACTTCCTAATCTGTCTGTACCACTACTGAGCTCAACTATATTTTTCTGAAACCACTGTGGGTTCATTTCTAGCTCTTAGAATACTTTTTCACAGGAGGATACCTAGAAGTCCTAAATTGACAAGAGATAGTGGCCAAAGGATGGAGGTAGAACTAATTCAGTATATTGTTGTTGTTATGTTCCATCGAGTCAGTGTCTTACTCCTAGCAATCCTACATACAATAGGTAAAACAGTATTGTCAGTGCTTCTCTGCTATTTATAGGGCCTTCAATGGCTGGCTGCTTTTAGGGAGTGGGTTGCCTGGTCCTTCTCCCAAGCCTACAGCACCTGGCATTCCCAGGTGGTCTCCCATCTAAGTACTAACTAGGCCCGACCCTGCTTAGCTTCCAAGATCTGATGGGATCAGATGCCACAGTGGTACAGCTGCAGGCTTGAATTCAGTATAGAAATGGATATTAGACTTAGTAAAGAAAAGAGAGAAGAGAAAAAAAACCTAACATCTTCAGTGATGAGACTTTCTGATATGATTAATCTATAATAACATTTTAATTGTTCTGTAATTACTCTGTGCATGTCAAAATTTTTGTTTATGTCTTAAAGCAATGGATTATATATACTTAATGTTTTCACAAAAGAATATAATTCATATAACTGAACAATAATATTCAAGCACAGTTTTCAAATTTCTTTACTGTTCTTAGGATATAAATTTTAACATGTTAAAATGTAAAAGATGATTTCATGTGCTTTTGAAACTATTGGAATGGAATAAAAAAGCAATAACAAGTCAAATATGTTGTTTGATAGTGAGCCAAGCTAAACTAGTTTTGAATAGCTTCAATTTTTACATAAAAGTTGCTTATTGCAATGATTATGTTTGTTTTTTTGCAAATAATTGAACTAAATGAATGTCCTGCAACAATAATTCTTCAAATACTTGAATTAAATGTGATAAAATTTGGTGTTTACATTGATCCAATGCCTGAGGCATGTCCTTGTATAAACAACCTAGTAAATGCAAATTTAGGTAAGAGCCTTGAGAATTTACATTTCTTTCTTATTTCTCTTCTTCTTCCTTCTCTTCTTCTTCTTCTTCCTCCTCCTCCTCCTCCTCCTCCTCCTCCTCTTCTTCTTCTTCTTCTTCTTCTTCTTCTTCTTCTTCTTCTTCTTCTTCTTCTCCTTCTTCTTCTTCCATTGGTTTCTTATATGACACAAACAAGAATATTTGATAGAAAAAGAGGAATGAAATCATTGGCTGGAGACTGGATATTCTTTTTTGAAAGCAGTTTTTGACCTGAATGTAACCTATGGCATATGACAGTCACTGTCACAGTATCCTGACTTCCTTGACAGCCCCCTTTAATCACAAGTTTAGTGCAGAACAGAGCATATACATAGAATTCGTTAGATACAAGTACAGGTATGCTTATTTCATAATCACTTGCCCATCACTGCTTTTAGATTCTGTCTCTGCCTTTTAGATTCAGTCTGTCTTTCCTCTCTCTCTCTGTCTCTCTGTCTCTCTGTCTCTCTCTCTCTCTCTCTCTGTCCCTCCCCCCCCACACACACACAAACACATTTCTTTTAATGAAGTTAAAACATACCCATTGCCAAAAAGCTGTGGGGCCCATTTACAAGAATACCAAAGTAACTGATTTGTGTCACTGTTAAGCAGCAGTTCACCTTAAAAGAGAAGTAGGAAATAAGCTCTTCCCATCAAATCATAGAAAACCAGAATATCACAAAAAACAGAATATCACACTCCAGGTTTTGGCATAATTTACCTTATATTTATGGGTGAGAAGAAAGAGAAATCAAGGATCCTTCACTTCATAAGACTGGCAATATTAGTGTCAACATTTTATTATCCAGAACAAGTAAAACCAGGTAAGCATTGACTTTTAGATATTGGAATTATTTCTGTGCCATGTTAAATATGTCATATCTTTGGGTTTCAGTTACTTAACCTATACAATGAACAAGTTCAACAGATAATCCTTAAAAAATCCTTTTATGTATAAAATTATAGATTCCAGAGCAAATGGAGACCATAGCCTCTGATAGTCTGATATGGTGCTTCTCATATTGTGTATAGATGTTCACTTGGACTTCTTTATCTGAAGCCCCACAAAATGAAGTTTAGCTCCATGTATATACCTATTCACACTTCATATTTGATGAGTAGAAACATTGATAATTAGTTTCTTGTCTCTTCTGAGTACCCTCTTCAGTCAATGGTGGGGAGACTAGATCCTTTATTAATGAGGAAGACCCTTCCAGGTGCAATTCATTTCTGTTTTTATTTGCCTTCCCATAGAGCCACCCTTTCCAGAAGGTAGAGAAGAGAAGGAGGAGAAGGATTAGGGCACACTTACTGTCTCCAAAGAACAGTAGCCACTACCTAGCAGGAATCAGGTACCTTTGAATTCTTGTGGGCAGTGCAGTACCTGTGTGATGTGGCTTTTTGTCAGTGCTAATTAGCCATGACAATGGTAACTGCAGATGACTTGAAGCCTGAAGATGGTTGAGAAAAGTACATTTTCTATGACATAATGAATATTGAATATTGCTGTTAAGCCCATTTGTCAGTTTCTTCCCATACAAGTGGCCCCTGCTGGATTGATCTGTTCTACTTGCCCTGCTGGCACCTGCCTATGTGGAGGGGACTCTTGAACATGGTACATCTGCTGTAGCTTCAGAGTCTTCTGCTGTTTGAACACGACATACGAAGAAGAGTCCTTTTGTGTGGAAATCACCCAGCCTCAACCACACAGTTCATCTATTTGAAAGAACAGTCTTGGCTGCACTTGGTGAGTTAGGATGAAATTAGCAATTGTGCCTTGTTTCTGCTTTGCAGAAGGAGTAATCACAGCATCTATCCTTAGCTTGTGCTGTGGCCATATGGATAAGTTATGTGGTTTTCATTCTAGAGCTGTAGTGGGCCTTGTCTGTTTTATGACACTTTTCTTTGAAGGAGCTCTAAGTAGGAAGATCCTGTGAATCTTATTTACCATAACACAAAACCCTTAAACTGTATTACCACAAATTTTCCATGTAGACATTGATCACAGTAAAAAGCAAGGTGTGCTTTTGATAAAAAGAATAAAAGATTGTTTTGTCTTTCAGGTTTTTGAGTTATTTGTTCTATAGCTTTCCTTAAAAAATTTCAAGTTCTGTGTCTTTTATTTCTCTGAGTCTGTCAATTGCTATTTGGCATATGTGGGGGGTGGGGAGGGACTAAAATCCTTATCTTGGCAGAAACTACTCTGATTATCACTGTACTGTGGAAGAGTGAACATTTTGCCATCTTTGTTGGCACTGTTAGCCAGCCTGAAGCCCTGGAGGAAATTCCCACTTGTCCTTTGAATTCTCTTTGTCCTTTATGATTTTGCTATATCACCTGCCACACTCCAGGCATTTTTATCCGTATTTTGGCCTAAGACTAATAATCTGAAATCCTGAAGGTTGTTGTTGTTGTTAAGTGGCGTAGAGTGGGGTCTGACTCATAGCAACCTTCAGGGATTCCAATGGCTGATTGTTTTGGCATTGGTTTGGGAATTGATTGCCACCTCTTTTGTCTATTTTTGAGGTGCTAGGGATAGAACCCAGGTCCTAAGAGAGTGCAGAGTAGCACTCTATCAACTGACCTAACCCCCAACCCTTCCTGAAGGTAGAGATCACAAAGCTCTCCTGATTTGTATTCTCCACACCTGGCTTTGGGAGTATTTGAATGGTTGGATGAATGGATAAATGAATTAATGGATGGATGATTGCACAAATAAGAAATTGAAGCCTAATATTTGGTCTTGTTCTTAAAAGGTACGTGAAAGAGATTCCTTCATAGATCTTGGTAAGTTAAAAAATATACTTGTAGCAAGTTTGATTTACCCTGAAACTATACCAAGTGCTACCTCCATTTGTCTGGCAAGGCTGTTATTCATGAACAGCTACAGTTTCTCGGCCAACATAATCCCTGACATCTCTAATCACTGCACCCCAACTGACCACCTTTTCTTCCTTTAAAGTCTCCTTTCTACCTTTGAAGTCACACTGCTGAACTGCTGCTATTGACTGCTTCTTTTAAAAGATGATTCTTTTTCAAAAATATTAGCTTTACTAAACAGTCAGTCTCTGCTTCTTTTGCCTCAGTTTCTTTTCTCTCTCTTTTGGGCTTCATCCACCATCTGTCATCTCTAGTCACACCTGTCTGCTGCTATCTTTTTCATGATGCAGACCTTGCAGAACTACATTTCCAATGGCTTGCTCCATATTGCTAGTGAGATGTCCTATCAGCCCCCTAAAACTAAAGCTTTTTTCAAATAAACCATTGCACAAAGACTGGTTCTTTCTCAATTTCCTGTTCTTTTGAGGCCTCTACTTCCCTGCTCGTCTCTCAGGATCAAAGCCTTGGAGTGAACCTTGGCTCTTGTACTTTCATCCCTCTGACTGGGAGTGGGGGGAGCTCCTGTAATTCTATCCTCTCTATGTATGTCCAGTACTTTTCATGATTTCATAGCCTAACAAATTCATCTCTAGTAGTTGCACTCCTCTCTACCTTACTTAGCCTGCAGCTGTAGCACCCTGGTGTCTGATCCTGTCAGATCTCGGAAGCTAAGCAGGGTCGGGCCTGGTTAGTACTTGCATGTGAGACAGCCTGGGAATTACTTGCATGTGAGACAGTCTGGGAATACCAGATACTGGAGGCATAGGAGAAGGATGTGGCAAGCCACCCTTCACCCCCCAAAAAATCAATCCACCATTGAAAACCCTATTAATAACAAGGAAGCACTGACAATAGTGTTTTACCTATTGTACGTAGGGTCACAATGAGTCTGACACTGATTCAATGACACCTAACATCATCTAACTTACTCAGCTGCCAACTGTTGTCATGAGCCTCTAGCCCAATCTGTACTGAGTTTCTCAGGCTTTTGCTGTTTTCTGCTATTTCAGAATATGAAGCCCTCAAATTAACTTTGACCTTCATTTTGTGTCATTCCACCATGGTCTCCTGATTGAGACATTCTAAATTCTTGCCTTTTATTTCCACCATCTTTCTACAGTTATGTCTTTGAATGTTCTGTTTTCTTTGAATGAAATTCAATTTCTATCATATTTCCCTGAATCTGAAAGAGGAGAAGCCTGTTTCCTGAGTGGACATGAAAGTATAAGATGAGCCATCCATGGTAAGCAAAAGTGACCCAGGATGGTGGTAGTGTTGTGTGAGAAAGGCAATATTTGTTTTGGTGGTGACCAGTGGAAATGCAAACTAATCACATTGGCCATTCTTCTTCATGATGGGAGAAATGAGTTATTGGAGCAGAGTAGCATAACCAGTTTGTTCTAGGTTGTTCAGAACATTCTTCAGCACTGAGAGTCCCATGTCCTGCAACCCCCTTACTTAAGGCAAACTGGGACAGTTGGTCAGGCTAAAGTAAAGACAAGAATAGACGTTTTGTTCTCAGTGCTTGTTAGAGAATAGAAGAATTGGTGATAATGGGCAATACTAAATTAAAGCTGTCCCCAAATATTATACTTTTTTATGCTCCAACTATGAGTGATTCTATATTATCCAAATTAAGTATAAAATATTCAGACACACATTCTAAAGCCTTTTCAGTTTTACCTCAGTACACTTTTATCACCTATTATTTTGCAAATATCTGTTGAGAATATGACACTGGCCAGTAAAATTTTAAAGCCATGGAACAACACCATTAAGAAATTAACAGAAAAAGACTTTAAGCTCTGTATGGGCAAAGTCTGACATGACAGTCTCTGAGGTGGTCCAAACACTCCCCTTATTTATGAGTCCCTCCTCTTGAAATGTGAACTAAACTTATTTAGTTGTGTCCAATGAACAGAACGGTATGGATATGATAAGATGGTGGGAAATCACTTCTGTAGTTAGGTCATAAAAGGGCAATGGCTTCTGTTTTGAGTGTTCTCTCAAGAATGTTCTCCTTTAGGGTAGTTAGTGATCATGTCACAAGGCAGCCCTGAGGAGACCCTTACCTGTAAGGGGCTGAGGTCTGATGATAACTATGGGCATAAGCTCTGATGCAGAACTCATCCTCTTTCTTCCACACTTGACCTTTCAGATTGTTTGCTTTTCTTTGCTGATGGTCTTCATAATACAGTGAGCATGTAATACATGTTCATAAATCATTGGACTAGTAAATGAATGAGTGAATGAATGACATGATTCCTTTTTCAGAGAAGTTCTGCTGTTTTTATGGGAGATTATGGAACCTTTTTATATTAGGGGTGACATCTAAGAAATACTTTTATTTTCTGTATTGACTATGATGTCTTGTGAATACAGAAACTTAACATTCTTGATTGAACTTTGTGTCAGACTCTATTTTTTGAATTCATAAACCTGTGAAGCTACCAGTTTGCTGAATTAGAATGTAGAGTTGGAGCTCATTTGGATACACTCCAAGTTTGTATGAATAACTATAATGAAGACCAGTGAATTGATCTCAAGCCAACTTATAACCTCATAATGTTTATTTCAATATTTTTTCTTTTTTGATGTTCATTACATCAGTCACATCTTTTATCACTTGTTTAATTAGAGAATAGGCCCAGAAATAAGTAGAAAATTTTGTGACTCTCATGTCCATAATTGGACCTATAAATTGGAAAGATTTCTCTATTTGAGTAATTAACTCAATTCCAAATGAGTAGGGACATAGAATTAGAAGTTATATGAGCCCAAGAGTTAGGAGACTTGAGTTTTTGCTTTAATTTTCCTAGTAACTAGTCATATGAGTGTGGAAATCCAAGCCCTCTCTTTGTGTTTTCATGATCTTATCTGTAAAACAGGTAAGTGGACTCATTTTCTAAGTGTCTATGTAGAAAAACAAACAAGACCTCTGTGGCTGTCTGCTATGAATAAGGCAGTATATAACTGCTACAAGAGGTAACCAAAAATGTACATTTTTATAAGAAAAATTGAATTATTTGAACTTTTAAAAAATAGACATTTTGAATATTATATGTTAATAGTGATGGAAAAGGTCAGGGAAATCAGATTGAGCCACCAAAACAGGGTTCTGAGGATCAACAGACACATCGTTCTGAATCAGTAATGTGACCTTACCAACTCTGGTGCAGAAGCCACTCTGGTAAATTGACCAACAGGATTGGGTGAGATTCAGTACATCAGAAATTGACTAATAACTTTTATTTCATGTGAACATGTCCAGATAGGAACTTCTCTACTATCTGGCAACAGATAAGGGCCCAGTATGTATCTGTGGAATGAGTAAATTTTTAAAACCTTTCTTTTTGTTCCAAGTTCCTGTTCCATGATTCATGAAGAAATATTTGGCATATAATAGGTAAACTCCAAAGAACTGTCCAATGCATTCTCTCTTTGGCATGATACACTAGTCACTAGTAAAATGAGGAACATTGGAGGTTGAGTTACTAGGGCATGAATTATATGGACTTGTGAAGGGCATGTTGTTCAGCCTGTACAAGCTTCAAGTTCCTTGTTTATAGTTTTCAACCTCCAAAGATTCTTGCTAAAACTACTTGATAATAAATAAAACTGTTAAGCATAATGTTTGACCCAGAATATAAGTTAAATATAATTTAGTTTTGTTTTCTTTCATTTTTTCTTGACTTCCATTTTTAGTCACCTTTTCTTTATTATGATGTCTATGAAAAACAAAACAAGATTGAATGAAGTAATAATAATATCATAGAAGCCTTTAGTAGAATTGGAAGGTTCTGTACATATGTGTGATTTACTCTATGAGTTCCATTTGTTGATAAGATCTGGATATACTATACATAATTACACTGAATTTTTCTTGCACTTTAAACACATAGGAATTAAAAGCATACCTTTATTTTGTAATATTTTTGTAGTCTACACTGCAATGTGTTTGAAGATGATTCACTAATCCTGGCTAGTGATGATGTAAGTTATTTTAGCAGTGTACACTATGATGACATCATTGCAATCTGTGTAGGAGAAATTGTTTTAGTTTATGATTTAATTTGTCTCTTCTAAGATGTGTTCATTGATCAAATTATTTTCATAATGTGCATCATCAAGGGTGAGGGGAGAACATTGCTGAGAGTTAATAGGATAGAAATAAAATGGTCCAAGAATTCACAAAGATTTTTCTAGAGAAGTAAAATTTTGACAATTGATGCAACTAAAAAAAAAAAATCAAAACTAATGGTTTTTACCTTTCCTTCTAAGAGTACATAGAATAGAATCACTTGAGATCCCACTACTTCCACAAATTGTGAGTCCTTGTCAGTCATTACTGGTATGAATTTGTTGAAATCCTAATTATGGAAAAAGCCAGAGCCGGAAAAATATCTATAGCTACTGTTTCATGGCTTATGAATATACAAATGGTAAATTTCCACTCAAGTCTTTTGGTCATCAGTCACAATTCAGATACACTGCCATTTATTTTCATTCTTTTTATTTTTTAACTCACTCTTTACCTCCAAGCTTATGCCTTGGTTTATTGTGTGCAGTCTTAACTAGCACTTATGTTGCTGATTTCTGTGAATTTGGATTGGAGAGGGAGAAATAAGTACAAGCAACTATCCATTATGAACAAAAAGATTGCTTTGATTTCTTGTCATTTTCTTACCCTATAATACAATCTATAAAACCTAGGCTTAATTGGAAAAGACCACACATTCAGGACACTAATTGCTTGGATGATTTGAGAAATCTTAGTCAATGTAGGTCTCTTCTCTGTTGTTTTGGGCAGAAACTTTTTCAAGGGCTATTGGACTTAGGAGATATTACTTGGAGGACAAATTAGAAAAACTGGAGTAGACTGTATTGAGTCTTTAAGTTGAAGGGTTCCATACCACAGGTTCACATCAGCTTGTCAATAGAGGTTGTCCTATAACTGCGTTTTTAGTGATTTTCTGTAAAATAAGAAAAGTGCAAATATGTTTTCCAGAAGTCTAAAATATTTCAATTCAAATTGTGGTACTTTGTTTGAAAATTATAATATTTCTTTCCTTTTTATTGGGAGCATACTGTTTCTTTTATGAAATAATGGTATGTAATAATAAAAATGAATGAAAGTCTTTAAAATTTTCACTAACTGGAAAAACATGATCTTAATGTTTCCATGCCTGCAGCCATACCACTGTGGCATCTGATTCGTCAGAGCTCGGAAGTTAAGCAGGGTCAGTCCTGGTTAGTATTTGAATGGGAGACTGCTTGGGAACACCAAGTGAGGCAGTCTTGGGAGAAGGACCCTGCACCCCACTCGCCCAAAACAATCACCCATTGGAAACTCGATGAATAGCAGAAAAGCACTAACATTACTGTTTTGCCTGTTGTACATAGCGTCGCTATGAATTGGACACTGACTTGACAGTACCTATCAACAACCACCACCACCTTTCCATATTTAAGAAATAAAGATCTTTGAAAATATTATGAGATCAACACGATAAGAATCACCTACAGTAATGATTTTTAAAAATGTAACTGAATATCCCCTCCTTTTGTCTTGTATGTAGTTGTTGTTGGTGTTGTTAGGTGCTGTCGAGTTGAGTTCAACTCATAGAGACCCTATGTACAGCAGATCAAAACACTTGCCCATTCTGTGCCAGGCAAACAATCTTATTTATGTTTAAACCCATTGTTGCAGACATTGTGTCAATCCATCTGGTGGAGGGTTTTCCTCTTTTGCGTTGACCTGCCACTCTTCCAAACATGATGTCCTTCTCCAGGGATTGTTCTCTCCTGACTACATGTCCAAAATATGTAAGACGCAGTTTGGTCATTTTTGCTTCCAAGGAGCACTCTGGTTGCACTTCTTCTAGGACAGATCTGTTGGTTCTTTTGGCAGTCCATGGTATATTCAATAGATGTCTCCAGCACCACAATTCAAAAGCATCAATTCTTTTTCTGTCTCTCTTGTTCAATGTCCAGCTTTCACAACCATATGATGCCACTGAAAATACCATGGCATGAGTCAGA
>VMDO01027464.1:0-25223 GCA_007922755.1 Pedetes capensis
GTTTTCTGAATTGGTTCACCATTTTATATTGTCACCAGCAGTGTATGTCTTCTCCACATACTCATCAACACTCAGTCTTTTTAATTTTAGATATTCTAACTTGTAAGGCTGGCTTTATGAAGAAGAACATGGCATCCGGATTGGAGGAAGACTCATTAACAACCTGCATTATGCAGATGACACAAGTCTGCTTGCTGAAAATGAAGAGGATTTGAAACATTTACTGATGAAGATCAAAGAACATAGCCTTCAGTATGGATTGCGACTCAACATCAACAACAAAAAAAATCCTTACAACTAGGTCAGTAAGCAACTTCACAGTAAATGGAGAGAAGATTGAGGTTGCCCACAATTTTGCTTTATGTGGTTCTACAATCAACAACCAATCTACAGTCAAGAAATCAAAAGACACACTGCACTGGGAAAAGCTGTGGCTAAAGATCGCTTTAAAATATTGAAAAGTAAAGATGTCACATTGAAGACAAAGGTGCGCCTGACTCATGCCACGGTATTTTCAGTCGCATCATATGGTTGTGAAAGCTGGACATTGAACAAGGGAGACAAGAAAAAGAATTGATGCTTTTGTATTATGATGCTGGAAACAAACATTGAATATGCCATAGACTGTCAAAAGAGCCAAGAGACCCATCCTAGATGAAGTGCAACCAGAGGGCTCCTTGGAAGCAAGGATGGTTAGACTGTATCTTATGTATTTTGGACATGTAGTCAGAAGGGATCAGTCCCTGGAGAAGGACATCATGTTTGGGAAAGTACAGGTCAGTAAAAAAAAAGGAGAATCCTCAACTAGATGGATTGACACAGTGTCTGCAACAACGGGCTTAAACATAAATCAGATCATGTTACCTGGCACAGCACAGAATCGGGGAGTGTTTCATTCTTCTGTACATAGACATGCTATGAGTCAGACTCGACTCGAAGGCACCAAACAACAATAATTTGTGAGGAGTGGTATCTCATCATAGTTTTATTTACATTACCTTAATGACTTTAATGACTGATGATGCTGGTTTTTTTTTTCTTTTTAGACAGAGGGTCTTGCTATATAGCACAGGTTGGCCTAGGATTCATGATCCTCCTGCTTCAGCCTCCCAAGTGTTGGGACTACAGGTGTGTGCCACCATTCCCAGTTTGTTTAAATCTTTTTTTATTACATTGAGCATCTTTCAATGTACTTATTTGCCAAATATATATCTTCTTTGGTAATATGTCTGCTCAAATCTTTCCTGTTTTAAAAACTGAGTTATTTTCTAATTATTGAGCATGAGAGATTCTATATGTTCTAGACACAAGTACTTTATCAGACATAATTTGCAAATATCTTATCCCAGTGTGCAGATTGTTTTTTTCATTCTTCTGATGGTGTCTTTAGAAGAGCAGAAGGTTTTAATTTTGGCGAAAACAAGTTTATCAATTTTTCTCTTATGAATCATGCTTTTGGTATCATAACTAAGAAATCTTTGCCAAATCCAATGTTAAAAATATTTTCCCCTATGTTGTCTTCAGAAACTTTTACAGTTTTAGGTTTTATATTTAAGTCCTTGATCTTTTTAGTTAATTTTTATACATAGAATGGATATGGATCAAAGTTCATTATTGTGAATTTGGATATCTAATTTTTCTAGTACCATGTGTTGAAAAGACTATCTTTTCCTCCACTGAATTGCCTTTATAGCTTTGTCAAAAATCAATTGTATATACAAGTACTGATATATTCTGGTTTTTTATCTTTATTCTATTTCATTGATCTATTTGTCTGTCTTTATGCCAGTCCACACTGTCTTGGTTACTATAGTTTTATACATCTTGAAGTCAGTATTACTTTTTCATCTTTGTTCTTTTCAAAGCTGTTATGACTGTTATAGGTCTTTTGCATTTCCATATGGTTTCGTGAATCATATTGTCAAATTCCACTTGAAAGCGTTTTGAAATTTTTATTGAAATTGGGGTGAGGTGGGCAGCAGTGTCACACAGCTGTAATCCCAACAACTCGAGAGGAAGGGCCAGGAAGATCACAAATCAAGGCCAGAGGCAGCCTGCATAACTTAGCAAGATTCTGTCTCAAGATAAAAAATAAAAATAAAAAAGGGGCTGGAGATGCAGTTCAGTGGTAGAGCACTTGCAAAATATGTGTGATACCCTGGCTTCAGTTCCCCAGCATCACAAAAAAGAAAAAAAAAAAAAGAAGAAGAAGTAAAGAAAAAAAAAGAAAAAGAAATTGGGCTGAATTTGTAGAAAAATTTGATGACAATTGACCTTAGAAAAATTTGATGACAATTGATCTGATAACAATATTGAGTCTTCTAATCTGTAAACATGGTGCAATTATAATTTATTTAGATCTCTTTAACTGTTCTCCCTAATGTTTTATAGTTTTCAATATATAGACTTGGCACAACTGTCAGATTTATTGCTAAGTATTTCATTTTTTGATATCATTATAAATGGTATTTTTAAATTTTAAAGTTCTGATTGTTGAGTACTAGTATATAGAAATAAAATTGATTGTTCTACATATATTTTATAACCTTCAACTTTGCTAAATGCATTTATTAGCTCTAGTAACTGTTTTGTACATCCCATTAGACCATTGACATAAATTTCCATGTCATCTGTCATTAAAAATAATTTCACTTTTATATTTCTGATACAGATGCCTTTTTTGTCTCAGCTAACTGCTCTGGGTAGACATTCCAGTACAATATGAATAGAAATGGTGAGAGTGGACATTTGTCTTGTTCCTAATCTTAAGGGGAAAGTATTCAATCTCTTATATAAGCAATAGATTTGTCATAGATATTCCCTTTATCAAGGTCAGAAAGTTCCCTTGTATTCCTAGTTTGTCTTGAGTCTTTATCACAAGTGCATTTTGGACTTTTTCTGTATCTATTAAGATAAGCATATGGCAATGAAATGCATGTATGGAAATGTCATAAGGCCCAATAAGTTATACATTAAAAATTACTAATTAAGAAAATAAAAAAGATAATCAAATGGTTTTTCATATTTTTTAATGTAGTGAATCAACATATTGAATAATTTTTAAGTATTAAACAAATCTTACATTCCCAGATAAACCCTAGTTAGTTGTAATGCATTGTCCTTTTACTTCATAGTATTGGATTCAATTTTCTAAAATTTTTTTTTAGAACCTTTGCATCTAAGTTCATGAGGAATACCTTTGTACCTTTCTTATACCAAATTTGTGTGGGTTTGGTAATGCTGTTCTCACAGAATAAGTTTGAAAGGATTCTGCAGTTATTTCCAATCTGGGTCTGGAATTTCTCTGAAGGAAGGGTTTTAGCTACAAATTAATTTATAAAATAGATATAATGCTATTCAGGTTATCTATCTCTTCTTGAGGGAGCCTTCACAGATTGTGTCTTTTAAAGAATATATTCATTTCATCTCAAGTGTTGAGGTCTTAGGGACAAGTTGTTTATAATTTTATTTTATTCTATTTTTGATATCTGTATCGATGGCATTTATCTTGTGAACTGGTAACTTATCTTATTTTCTTTTCCTGATCAGTCTGACTAGTGGTTATTGATTGTTTTTGTACTGCCTCAGTGTATCAGCTTTTGTTTTCATTACTTTTATATTTTCTACTTCATTTTTTTCTGGCTCTATCTTTAATATTTCATTTCTTCTGCTGACTTGAGGCCTCATATTCTCCTCTAGTTTCTTTTCGCAACAGGATCTCTCTATGTAGACCAGATAGGACTTGAACTCATGATCCTTCTGCCTCAGTCTCCCAAATGCTGGGATTACAGGTGTGTACCACTATAGCAGCTCTCATAGATTCCTAAGGAAGAAGTTGAAGTCATTAATTTTATACTTTGCTTCTTTTCTAATATGTTTTAGTATTCTAGATCTCTCCTTAAATGCTACTTTGGCAACATCTAAAATATTTTGATATGTTATGTTTTCATTTTCATTCAGGAGGCAGAGACAAGAGGATCACAGTTTCAAGGCCAAGCGGCACCCTGCACAATTTAGCAAGACCTTGTCTCAAGATAAAAAAAAAATTAAAAATGGGCTAGGGGATGCAGCTCAGTGGTAGAGTGCTTGCAAAGCATGTGCAAGACCACAGGTGCAACCTCCAATTACCACCAAAAAATTCTTTTTAAGTTATTGAGACTTATTTTATGGCACAGAATATGGTCTATATTGGTAAACATTCCGTGTGCAGTTGAAAAAAGATGTGCTTTGTGCTGTTCTTGGATGAAACATTCTATAAATGTCAATTAGACTCTGTTGATTGATGGTATTATTGAGTTAAACTATGTCCTTACTGACTTTCTGTCTACTTGTCTTATGAATTATTGAGAGGAGGTATTGAAATATCCAATCAGACTTAAAGAGTTGCCTATTTCTCCTTGAGATGTCATCAGGTTTTTTTTGCTTCATGTTTTTTAAAGCTCTGTTATTAGGTGATCCAAGGCTCTGTTTACTTTTTCCAGTATATTTTCTCTGTGTTGTTCAGATTGGAAAATTCTATTATTCTAGCTTCCAGTTCACTGATTCTTTCTTATGTCTCCTCAATTCTACTATCAAACCCATCCTTTGAGATTTTTATTTTTTTTTTTATATGTTTCAGTTCTAAAATTCCATTTGGTTTTCCTTCTGTTTCTTTTCTGAGACTTTCTGGTTTTTACACTTATTGTGATCATTTTTGTAATTGCTTATTGAAGAATTTTTACAGTGAATGTTCTCAACTCCATGTCAGTTAATTCTGACATATCTGTCACTTGGTGTTGGTATCTATTGATTAATTTTTTTACATTCAACTTGAGATCTCTCCAGCTTTTGGCATGGCAAATGATATTTCATTGAAATCTGGGTATTTCAGACATTATGTTGTGATACTAGATATTATTCAAACCTCTGTTTCAGCTGGCTTCTTTTAGAAAGTAAAGGGTTGTATTCTGCCATGTAACTGCCTTGTCTGAATAGTAGTCCATGTTCCCTACTCAACCTCTGTTGACACCCAAGAGTTGGGACTACTCATTAGTTATGGGTGGAAAGGGGAATTCCACCTCTTTATTGAGTTTTTCCCACATGTGTCTGTCAGTTTGTTATACGGTGGGGACTTGCGTGTTGCTGTGATGCTGAAAACTATGCCACTGGTATTACAGATACCAGCAGGGTGACCCATGGAGGACAAGTTTCAGCTGAGCTTCCAGACTAAGACTATGGAGAAGGATGTGGCTAACTCACTCCCAAAACAATTAGCCATTGGAAACCCTGTGAATAGAGAAACACTGTCAGACATAGTGCCAGAAAATGAGCCCCCCAGGTTGAAAGGCAGTCAAAAGATGACTTGAGGAAGAGTTACCCCCACAAAGTAGGGTCTACTTTAATGATGGGAATGGAGTAAAGCCCCAGAGACCTACATTTGCTGATGTGGCACAACTCAAAATGAGAAGGAATAATTGTAAACATCTGTTAATAATTGGAATGTGGAATGTACATAGTATGAATCTAGGAAAATTAGAAGTCATCAAAAGGGAAATGGAGAACATAAACATCAACATCATGCTATCGTATTTTCAGCCACATCATACCGTTGTGAAAGCTGGATATTGAATAAGGGAGACAGGAAACAAATTGATGTTTTTCAATTATGGTGCTGGAGACAAATGTTGAATATACCATGGACTGCCAAAAGAACCAACAGATCTGTCCTAGAAGTGAAACCAGAGTGCTCCTGGGAAGCAAGGATGGCTAGACTATGTCTGACGTATTTTAGACAAGTCGGCAGAGATCAATCGCTACAGAAGGACATCATGTTTGGGAGAGTGGCAGGTCAACTAAAAAGAGAAAGACCCTCAAGTAGATGGATTGACCCAGTGCCTACAACAATGGGCTTAAACATAAAAAAAAGATTGTGTGCCTGACACAGAATCAAGGAGTATTTCATTTTGTTGTACATAGGGTCACTGTGAGTTGGACCCAACTTGATGGCACCTAACAACAACAACAACAATTGAGTCTTTACTGATACCTCTCTGTCCAGGAGGTATAAGAATGCCTTGTTACTGCTGTCCATATGGCCTCCACTGACACCACAGGTGGAGGTGAACTCGTTACCACTCATACCATCCTAACTCTTCAATAGGCCTCCTTTGACAGTACCTCAGTGGAGAAAGGGAGGGATAACTCTTATAGTTGGGTAGGGTAGAAATCCACACTCTCCACATAGTCCCCACCGACACTGTGTGTACGTGGGGAGGCTATTACCCAGCAGTGGTGAAAGTCCTGGGTGGTTACTCTGACACGTCCCTAATAGGGTGCATTGGAGAACCTCATTATTACCAGTTGAGACTGGAAATCTAGGCTACCCCTCGACTTTTGCTAATATAGGTGGGGGTGGTGTTACCAATTTTTCAGTGTGTTTGATTGGTATAGGTGGTTATTGTATAAAAGCTTTCTGTCTTGTGAGGCTGCCAATTTCCTGGTCCCTTGGCTAAAGGGAGCTGGATTTTTGTTTCTTTGAACCTGTTAGCATCTCTGGGTTTCTGGCTTCTGCAGCTCCACGACTGGGATATATGAGCAGAAACGAAAGCCAGGGAACTCACTACCATGTGGTTCTTTTGGTTCCAAGGTTCCTAGTCAGTCTGTCTTCTGTCTACCTTGCAGAATCTTCTTTTTTTTCTTTTGTTTCTTCCAGGGATTTTAGTTGTAGTTAGCAGGAGGAATAGGGGAAAATACATCTACTATCTACTCTATCTTCCCTGAAACAGAAGATATACTATTACCTGTTTTCATTTTTAAAAGCTATTTGACCTTGGTATGGAATTCTAAGTTGACATTTCTCAATACATTGAAGATGTTGCTTCAGTGTCTTCTCATTTGCATGGTTTGTCATGAAAAAAATCTGTTGTCATTCTTATTTTTATTTTTCTGTACAGAACATGTCTTTTTTCTGATCATGTTTGAGATTTTCTCTTTATCCCTGTGTTGAGCAATTTGATTATGGTGTGCTTTGTGTAATTATTGTTATGGTTCTTGTGCTAAGGTTATATGAGCTTTTTATGTCTGTAGCTTTATAGTTCTGATCAAATTTGAGGCCATTATTTTTTTCAAAATTTTTTTCTCTTTCTCCACCTTTCCTCTGCTTTGGATATCCAATTACACACATAAGCTGTCCCAAAGCTCATGTTGTTATTGTTGTTGTTGTTGTTGTTAGGTGCTATCAATTCAGTGTCTGACTCAGAGAGACCATATGTACAACAGATTAAACATTATTGTCAGTGCTTCTCTGCTATTCATAGGGTTTTCAATGGCTGATTGTTTTATTTTTGTTTATTTATTTTTTTTGGGGGGGGGGGAATGGGTTGTCAGATCCTTCTTCTCCCAAGCCTCCAGCATCTGGTGTTCCCAGGCGGTCTCCCATCCAAGTACTAACTAGGTTCAACCCTGCTTAGCTTCCAAGATATGGCTGCAGGCCAAAGCTCACTACTGCTCTGTTATTATTTTTATAAATTTTTTTTTCTTTGTGTTTCATTTTGACTCACTTCTATTACTGTGGTAGACTGCTTCCAAAATGACTTTCAATGAGCCTAGCCTCCTGGTTTTATGTTCTTATGTAATCATCTCCATTTGAGCATGAGCTGGATCTAGTGACTTTCTTCTAGTGAACTGAGTAAGGTCAAAGTGATGGGGTGGCTTTTCTACGATTAGGTTATAAAAGACTGTGACTCCTGTCTTGCTCACACTATCCCTTTCTTTGCTTGCTTGATGGAGCAAGCAGCCATGTTGTGATAGTCACAATGGGGAGATTCATGTGACAAAGAACTGTGGGCAGCCTCTGATCAATAGTGTGAGGCTATCAGTCCAAAAGCTTGTGAGGAACTATGTCCTGCCCCCAATAATTGTGAGCATGGAAATAGATTCTTCCCCAGTCAACTCTTGAGATGACTAGCCTGTGAGAAATCTTGAAACAGAGAACCCAGTCAAGCCAAAATTGGATTCTTGAAGCATATAAACTATGAAATTATAAACATTGTTATTTCAAGCTTCCAAATTTGGGACTAATTTGTTATGCAGCAATAGATAACTAATATAGATTTGGGTACTAGGGGGTGGATCACTGCTTATAAAAACATAAAAATGTGGGAATGGCTTTATACCCTAACATTGGCTGAAACTTGAACGATCTTGAAGATTATGTTAAAGATAGCCTAAATTGCCTTTAACAGACTGATAGAAAATGTGTTATTGGAAACTGGAGGAAGAAGAACCCTTACTATGTAGCAAAAAGTTTAGTAACATTGTTATTTTACTGGAAAGCACAGAATATGCATAATGAACTTAGTGATCTAGTTTAAGAGATTTGTAAGCGAAGTTTTGGAAATATTGCTTGGTTTCTTCTTGTCCTATAAAGTAAAATGTGAGAGGAGAGAGAGAGATTGAGAGGAAAACTATTAAACAAAAATCCAGAATCAATGGCTTTGAACATTCTCAGCCATCCCAGAGAGCAAAAGTTGCTAAAAATGAAGAAATGGCTTCCTGTGCTTCCTTTCCTTCCTGCAGGAAAAATGGTATACAGATAATACAAGTGTATGACTGTGCAACCTTCTGTTAAGAAATAAGATTATTCAGTAACACCAAGGACATACTAAGGCAATTAAGTATGTGCTTAATTCACACATCTTTTTGAACACAGGGATTCTCTAGGAAGCCAAAGAACATTTTCTCTGAGCTGGATCAGTGGAATTCCAGGGTAGAAAAAGATTTATATTAAAGATATTTATGAATATGTTTTTGTCCAATGCAGTAAGCCCTAATGAGATTCACAAAAATCCCACAAAGATTTTCAGAAAACTATCAGCAGAAACACTGGCAATTTTGGCTGAAAGGGACATTGAGGGTACAAAATAAGAAAATGGTTAGGCCACAATTCTACTGGCAGTAAGTGGGCTGAGGAAACTGCACATCTGCAAGCATGTGCTACCCTTCATGACAATAGAAGGAAGAAGCCAGGCATAGTAGCACACACTTTTAATCCCAACAACTTGGGAGGTGGAGGTAGGAGGATCGCAAGTTCCACACCAAAGGCAGCCAGCATAAGTTAGTGAGACCTTGTGTCAAAACAAAGTAAAAAATGGGTTGGGAGTATGGCTCAGTGGTTAAGTACTTGCAAAAAGCACATGGGAGTCCCTGGGTTCAACTCCCCAATACTACAAAAAAAGAAGAAGAAGAAAAGAAGAAGAAGAAGAAGAAGATTCAGAGGATGGAACCAAAAGCTCAGAGGGTAGAGCCTTGTGCCATGGAAATTTATTATTAGGCTTTGAAACCTAGTTAAGGTACTTCCAACATTTCCCTGGCTGGCTTTCAGAATTGCTGTTGACCAGTAACTCTGTTGTGTGTCTAATATCCTCCCATTTTGTGCGTAGATGTCTATAGCACTTATCCTATTCGGCCTACTCTATCATTATTTGTGGGAAGTTTCGAGGAGCTGATAGGCTGATTCCTTAGTTTTACACCTGTCTAAACTGAGAGGAACTAGTAAGTATATGTAAGTAAGTACATCAGAGGAGTCTCAAGCACTCCTGGATCTCATTTAGATGAGAAGATTCCCAGGCTTTGAGCTGATGCTGTAATAATGTGCAATTTTCAGGGGCCTGAGGAGTACATAAATATACTTTGCTTGGAAAGGACATGGATTATTAGGGGTCAGAGGGCAGAGTGTACTAGAAAGCTTTTGATTTCGCTTCTAATGATCCCCATCTCTTGGTAGTCACATGCTTGTGTAATCTCTTCCCTTTGAGTATAGGCTACACTAAGTGACTTGCCTCCTACAAACGGAATTCAGAAAAAGTGAAGGGGTGTCTTTTCTAGTATTAGGTTATAAAATATTATAGTATCAGCCTCATTTGTATTCTTTCTGCTTCTCTAGCTTGCTTACTATGATGAAGCCAGCTGACATGCTGTGAACTTCTACACAGAGAGGATTATGTGGCAAGAAACTGAAGGTGGTTTATGGCCATCAGCCAGCAAGGAACTGAGGCCCTCAGTCTAACAATCTGTGAGAAAGTGAATTCAAACAACCAGTAAGTGAAGTTGGATGTGGGGCCTGTCACCCTTGAGCCTTGACATGATCAAAATCCCAGCCAATACCTTGTTTGCAGCTGTGTGAGAAACTCTACACTGGATGACTCAGCTAAATTGTATGCACATTTTCTGATCTACAGAAACTGAGATAAAAAGCAGATGTGGTGGTGCACATCTATAATCCTGTCACTCCAGGGCCTCAGGCAGGAGGATCTTGAGTTCAAGGCCAGCCTGGGCTACACAGTGAGACTGTCAAACAACAACAACAACAACAACAACAACAACAACAACAACAGAAACAGATAGTAAATGGGTGCTGCCTTAAGTGGCTAACTTTTGGGACAAGTTGTTACACAGTAATAGATAACTAATATCATTGCTATGATTCCAAATTCACTAATTATTTTCTTCTGCAATCTCTAACGTGCTCTTAATTCCCTTCAGTGTATTTTCCAGTTCTTCATTTATTTCCTTATATCAACACAGACTCATAGGTACTTTTGCTTAATACAGTGTGTCAAAATCAGCAACTTTTCATTATTTATTGTACCATTCAAAATGTCTCACTTTAGCTGATGGGGCCCTCTTCATACTGACATGGTTTTTTTTTTACATGGTCTCATCAGTTTTTGAGTACTTCTTTGCTTTTTGTTGTTGTTGCTTATTTGTCTGTTTGCTTGTCATGATACAAGGTCTCACTATGTATCCCAAGCTGGCCTCTAACTTCTTGTATAGCCAAGGCTGGCCTGGAACTCACCTGCCTTCTACCTCAGCCTCCTGAGTGCTAGATTGTAGGCATGTGCCACCTTGCGTGGTTCTTTCTGGCTTTTTGAAAGAACAATAAACGGCCCAATGTGGTGGTGCACACCTGTAATCCCAGCGACCCGGAAGGCCAAATCAGGAGGATTCCAAGTTCTAGGCCAGAGATAGCCTGCAGAACTTAGTGTGACACTGACACAAAATAAAAAATGGATTGAGGTTGCAGCCTAGTGGTAGAGCTCTTGCAAAGTATGTGGAAGGCCTTGGGTTCAACCCCTAAGTACCACAGAAAATAATTAAAATATAAAAGCACAATAAAATATTCCAAGGTCATATTGTACTTTTTCTGCTATAGCCTTGAAATCAACCATTTCTTGAAGGAACCTCAATTACCTCACTGGTGAATGGTTTTTTTAGAAGTTTTAGAAGTATATATACATATATACATATATACATACACATACACACATACATTATATACACATTTATCTCTATATTTATTTCTATACCTATCCATAGATAGATAGATTTGTAACATGTGTGATAGACTGAATAATTGTCTTCCAAAGATGCCCATGTCCTAATCCCCACAGACTAGGAATATATTCCCTTATATATTGCTTTTCATAAAGAGCAAAAGATTTATACAATCTAAAGAGAAACCAGAGTATCATTTTCTTATTGTAACAGGGAATGTTCGGATGTGATTAAGAATCTCTTTTTTGAAACAGTCTCCCTTCTCTAACAGTGAAAAACCTGAGTTCTTTCATCCTTAGTTTTCCATATGAGAACAGTGACCTATCTCTGCTATCAATGTTTCCCAAGCACAGTCTCTTCTCATCCCACACATAGCAATGTGGATGAATCTCATCAACCCTGTGTTGAGCAAAAGAAGTCAAATGCAGAAGAATGTAAACTAAAGAATATAAACTGCTTGATTGCACTTAAAGGGAAGTCTAAAATAGAAACAATAATTGATGGTAAGTCAGAATAATATCTTTTTTGATATAGGGGGTTCAGACTAGAAAGGAAAATGAGGAATGAAGGAAATATTTCATAGTTTAATCTGAGTTGTTGTTGTTGTTGTTAGGTACCATTGAGTTGTATCCGACTTATAGTGACCCAGGGTTTTCAATGGCCAATTGTTTCAGGATTGTTTTGGGAGTGAGCTGCCTCATCCTTCTCCCATTTTTTACAGAGCTGGGAATTGAGCCCAGGTCTTCAGAAACTACAGAGCAGCACTCTGCCTATTTAGCTAAACGCTACCCCTTAATCAGATTAAGGATTACAAAAGCACATGCATACATAAAAATTTACTGAGCTAGCTGACATCATAAAAATATTTTTAAGGCAACTACTATGTTTCTTTTCACAAATGTTTTATGATTTTACAAGTTGGTTGAATTTACTTCAGGTCTTTCTGTAGATTTTGCAACATTCAAAGCTTCAATAACTGAAGAATAATTCTGAGGAGGCCAGGAATGCAGTTCAGTGGTAGAGCACTTGCCTAGCTTGTACAAGGCCTTGGATTTGACCCCCAACACCACAAAAAAATTAAAACACAGCTCATATACCCAGCCCAATAAAGAAAAGCTTTATTGATATAACCTAGGGGTAGAGCACTGGCCTAGCATGTGTGAGACCCTGGGTTTCATTGCCAGCACCACTAAATAAATAAGTAAATAAATAAACAAGCAGCACCAAAAGTAGCTTTATTGGGGCTGGGCATGTAGTTCAGTGGTAAAATGCATGCTTACCATGTGCTTACTGTGTTCATGCCTAGCAGCAAAAAATAATAGCAAAAATTCTGAGAGTTTAGAAGTCATTTGTTTACCAGTCAGAATCATAATCATGTGCCAGCAGTTAAATACAGTTTAAAATACACTCCACCCATCATCTATAAAATTGTCCTCCTCGACAATTTTAATTTAGGGATTGCATTACATCAGTTCTTCCCTCAAGGTAAGAGTTTATTAATACTTATATGCTTTACCATCTCAAATTTATATAGTTCAATTTTTAATGGGAAAAAATGTAAATAAACATTTCTCCAAAGAAGAAAGGTAAGTGGCCAATAAGCACATGAATATGTGCTCAACATCAGTAATTATTGTTGTTAGGTGCTGTTCAGTTGGGTCCGGCTCATAGTGACCTTATGTACACCAGAACAAAACACTCCCCGATTCTGTGCCAGGCACACAATCTTATTTATGTTTAAGCCCATGTCTGTCAGTTTGCTGTACTGTGGGGGCTTGTGTGTTGCTATAAGGTTGAAAGCTATGCCACTTATATCTCAGATACCAGCAGGGTCACCCATGGTGGGCAGGTTTCAGCTGAGCTTCTATACTAAGACAGACTAGGGAGTAGGACCTGGTAACCCAATCCCAAAAGAACTAACCATTGAAAACTATATGGATAGCAAAGAAACACTGTCAGATATAGTGCCAGATAATGAGCCCCTCAGGTTGGAAGGCACTCAAAAGACTACTGGGGAAGAGTTTCCTCCTCAAAGTAGAGTCTACCGTGATGACGAAAATGGAGTAAAGCCCCAGGAATCTCCATCTGTTGATGTGGCACGACTCAAAATGAGGAGAAAAAATTGTAAACATCCATTAATATTTGGAACACAGAATGTATGTGGCATGAATCTAGGAAAATTGTTGTTGTTAGGTGCCATCAAGTTGTGTCTGACTCATAGCAACCCTACATACAACAGGTGAAACACTATTGTCGGTGCTTCTCTGCTGTTCATAGGGTTTTCAATGGCGGATTGATTTTTGGGAGTGGGTTGCCAGGTCCTTCTCCCAGGCCTACAGCACCTGGTGTTCCCAGGCAGTTTCCTATCCAAGTACTAACCAGGCTTGACCCTGCTTAGCTTCTGAGATCTGAGGGGATCAGAAGCCACAGTGCTACGGCTGTAGGCATCTAGGAAAATTAGAAATCGTTAAAAGAGAAATGGAGCACATAAACATTGACATTCTAGGCATCAGTGAGCTAAAATGGACCGGCATGGGGCATTCTGCGTCAGATAATCATATGATCTACTATGCTGGGAACGACAAAATAAAGAGAAATGGAGTTGCATTCATCATCAAAAAAAGACATCTCAGTAATTATTAGGGAAATGCAAATGAAAACCACACTGACATGCCATTTCATACCCATCAAAATGGCTACAATCAAAAAGACAATGTTAAGTGTTAATGAGGACATGGAGAAATTTCCACCTTTATAATTACTAATGGTAGTATAAAATGGTGCAGTCAGTTTGAAAGAATTTGTTAGTTCCCCAAAATGTTCAATATAAAATTCCCCCATGACCTAGCAATTCCACTCATAGATATCTACCCAAGACAATTGAAAATACAAAACCTTGTACACAAATGTTTGTGCCATCATTATTTCAAGTAGCCAAAAAGTGAAAACAACCCAAATACCAATCAAGTTATGAATGTATAAACATAATGTACTATATCCGTGAGGTGGAATATTATTTGCCAATATAAATAAATTATAGTATTGATATGTCTGCAATCACAGCACCCTAGCACCCAATCTCCCCTGGTCTTGGAAACTAAGCAGGGTCTGCCTGGTTATTCATTGATGGGAGACTGCCTAGGAATACCAAGTGCTTCAGGCTAGGGAGGAGGACCTGGCAATCCACTCCAGAAACAATCCACCATTGAAAACCCTATGAATAGCAGAGAAGCACTGACATAGTGCCAGGCATGGAACAGTGTCAGGGAGTGTTTTGTTCTGTTTCACGTAGGGTCACTATGAGTCGGAACCAACTCAACAGCACCTAACAACAACAGCAGCAGCAAAGCATTGATATATGCTACAATACTGGGTGAATCTTAGAAAACATTATATTAAATGAAAGAAGTCAGACACAAGACTACATATTGTTTGATTCTATTCATTTGAAATATCCAGAATAGACAAATCCATAGATACTCCTCTGTATTTTCCTTTTGTCCAGAACATATCATGCTTGAAATTTTTCTATCAATGTATACAGATATAGTTTATGTTTTTCAACAGTGACATGACAACCTATCGCATGCCTCTATGGGAATTTATAGAATCATTTCCCTATTAATAGTGCTTTGTTTCTCTTCATGTGTCTATATATTTGTGTGTACCACTACAAATGTAAAGAGGTTACTGAGCCATCTGAACATAGGGAAATAAGCATGAAATATTTTCTTCTTCGATGAATGTTTTAAATTAGCTCAGATCTCCTTCTCTTTCCTTAAATGATGTCATGTGGGAAGTGTTGTTTTTCTAGCTGTTTTTATGTCAAATCAAGTTCAATCCAATCTTGTCCTACTTAAAATCTTCAACCTCATATGAAATTTAGGGTTTTGCTCCCATACGCCTCAATTCAGGCATGGCCTTTAGCCAAAGAGACTTGAGATCTGCCTGTTCTTTGGTCTTTCTCCGCTAATGGTTCTGGTTTCTCCAGAATGGGAACAGTGTGATATTGTGATTAGAGGAAAGGGGTATGATAATTTATTGTAACTGGTTCCACCTTTTCTATCCTCTGCTTGGTATGCATCTAAGTGCCTCTCATGGGCTTTTAATGTGTGGAATTCCACACAGGAATAATATTCTCCTGCTAGCTTCCTCCAGTTCATATCCTGGGCTCCTGCACTCTATGTCTATTTATTGATTTATTTGGTTTCAAAGAAATAGTAGGAAATATTTGAGTGAATGTCATATGTCAAAGTATTACCTCATGCAAATTTCATGTCAGACATATATATATATATATATATATATATATATATATGCCATATATATGGTATATATGTAATTATATATACAAGGTGTGATCAAATATATGGTAAATGTTTAAAATTTTAAAATTTATTACAGTAAAAGACATATTGCCATTAGTCTTCCTCAAAATATTCCCTCTGTCTTCAAACACACTTCTATCATTCTTGCCACTTTCTAAAGTAGTTCTGGAAGTTTTCTTTCATGAGTGTCTTTAGTTTCATCTTCCATCATGACAACATTCTGTGTCACATATCGCTTATACTATGGTAATTTCTGCCAAATAAAAACATTATGGTGTGTCCTCATCCACCTTATTCACTGGATCTGGGACCTGCAACTTGTGGCTCTCCTCCAAAGTCAAAATGGCCATGAAAGGTAAACATTTTGAGTCAATTCAGGACACTGAGGCAGCCACGACAGCACAACTAAAGACTCATGAAAGAGGACTTCCAGAACTGCTTCAGAAAGTGGCAAGGATGATAGGGTAAGTGTTCAAAGCCAAGCGGACTAGTCTAAGGGAAGCTAATAGCAATGTGTCTTTTACTGTAATAAATTGTTTCAATTTAAACATTCATCATATTTTTATCATACCTTGGGGGGAAGAGAAATTATAGTATAAAATAGTTTTTCCTGTGGATTATGATCTAAGTAGCTGAGAAGCCACTCTTCAGAAGTTAATGGTGTGAAGAGCATAGAGTTTAAGAGACTTGGTTTCTGTTCTTAGCTCTGCCATGAGCTTGTTAGTGACCTGGAGCAACCCCTGACTTCTCTCTGGATCTCATACTTTTTTCTAGTAAACAAGGGCTTTGGACTCTCAAGTCCTTTGCAGTTATTCATTGTTGCAACAGCAGCAGCAAAAGTAACAATTAACACCTATTGAGCACTAACAGCCTTGAGTCAGCAGAGCCACACTGCCTTTCTGGCTCATCTTGAAGGAGACCTCAGGCCCTCTGGCCACTCTGCTCATTGAGTTTGTAAGAATCTAAAGCTCAGTCACCCTTCCTTAAGAAGTTTACTTGGAACACACTGGCATGATATATGCAATGTTCAGCTCTGGCTTCCTCCGGTGCCTCCTTATTTCACTAGGGGCATAGTTTGTAAATAGCATATTCCCTTTGTCCTCTTTTGCTGGTCTTTTCTGTTAGTCTGCTCCCAACAGATGTCTCTGTGATCTCTTTCTTCCCAATATTGCTATTGTTGTTGTTAGGTGACGTCCAGTCGGTATCCGACTCATAGCGACCCTCATAGGGTTTTCAATGGCTGATTATTTCTGGATTGCCTTGGGAGTGGATTGCCAGGCCCTGCTCCCATTTTTGTGGTGCTGGGAATTGAACTCGGGACCTCAGAGACTGCAGTGCAGCGCTCTACCAACTAAGCTAAATCCCATCCCCTTCCCAATATTAGTTTATTATTAATCACATCCAAGTGCTTTTTAGCCTCATAGATAACAAACAAATCAGTGGGGCTATTTTTTCATTATCTCTAGTCAAATATCAACATTAAATTTCCCCTTTGGTACCATGCCATTCACAGAAAAGCACAACACACTTTCTGCCTCTTTTTGAGTTCCAAGAATGACTGAGAGGAGCAATGTGGAATCTGATTGGTTGCCTGTTCCCCAACTCCTCCTCTATGTGGCCCCCCTCAGAGCCACTTGAACCCAATCTATAGGCCCAGTGAGCCCTCTCCCATCTTTAGAATCAATCTCCCATTCCAGCAAGAGAAATTTGAGGGTGTCTAGTTGAATGTTCAGGTTCGAGGTAAGTCCTTCTATGACATCATGGTGATAACTTACCCTTCAACTTGAGTCCAAACACTCATCTTATAGCTCATTGATGATTCTGGCCTTTTCCTATGCATCTCTGTTCAGGCCTTAATAATACCCTATAACTGGTAGTCTGCCCTGTTTTTTCCAGTGCTTTTCCTTCTCCTCCACCCTAGGAACTGGAATTCTTTAGTAGCTATGGCCTTGCAGCCTTGTGACTTACTTCCATGATGTTGCCTGTCCAGTAAAATCTCTGAATGCCAGCTGTTTCTGGAGCAACCAGTGCCCTATTTAACATACCTGTCAGGATATCCCAAGTCTTGGTCTCTTGAAATTTCCTCCATTCACTGTAATCAACCCTCTGTCTAGACTGTGTTACATGAAATGATAGGGGCCAAGTAGACGTTTCTACTTCTTTGACAGTATTTTACACTGGGATATTGTTCAAAGTGTGGTCCCTGGGCAAACAGGAACTCCATTACCTGGGAGACCTTTAGAAATGCAGAAAATTTAGAGCTGAGCACAGTGGCATACACCTGTAATCCCAGCACTTGTGAGGCTGAGGTGAGAGGATCATGAGTTCAAGGGCTGAAGTCAGGAGACCAGCTGAGAGGCTGTTGCAGTAATCCAGGTTGAGAGAGATAATGGCCTAAATCAGGTTGATAGTGATTTGAGGGGAGGAGGCCCAATAGGGGGAAAATTTGGCCCAACCACTGGATCAGAATCTGCATTTTAAAAATACATGCTCTAGGATTATCAGCTGATTCACTACCAAGTCAATGAAACGTTTAATATAATTTGTTCATCTGCAGTTTAAACATTGTGAGGTCCAGGAAATTCATGTATCTTGTTCATTGCTGTATTTCCAGTACCTAGTAGTATAATTGGCAGGTGGAAGTGCTTAATAAATATTTGTTGAAGGAATTAACAAATACAAAGATGAATTTTACTCATTGCATGGCCTTGGGAAATTTTCTTGAACTTTCTGAGCCTCATCATTTTCTTCATTTGTAAAAAATAAAGATTCATATCTCTCCTTTAAGGTATGAGGATCAGACATAAAAAGCAAGTGCAGAGTTGTCAATATTTACTCTCATAGATCTCACTAAGATATGTATCTGAGCCAGTCATAGTGGCGCATGCCTGTAATCCCCGTGACTCTGGAGGCTGAGGCAAGAGGACCAAGAGTTCAAGGCCAAAGGAAACCTGTGCAACCAAGCAAGGCACTATCTCAAAATCAAAAATTAAAAAAGGGTCTGGCAAGGTACCTCAGCGGTGGAGCACTTTCCTAGCATGCAGAGAGCCCTGGGTTCAATCCTTAGCACCACACCAAAAAAAAAAAGTGTTTTGTTTTAGGGAGAGCTGAACCTTTCAGAGACTTTGCCTGAGTATTACTGAGGGCTTATTATGACAATTTCTGTTCAGAGGGGTCTTGGTAGAGAGATTTATTCATCCATTCACTCATTAGTTTAGCAAATATTAATTGAATATTATGTGACAGGCTCTCTTGTAAGTACTAGCGAGAGGAGCACTGACTAAAACAAAGTCCCTCTAAGTTTACATTCTAGTGGGAACAGACAGACATTAATCAAATAACAGAATATAGCAGATGGTAGTATTTCTCAGGGGAAACAGTAAGGTGGTTAAGAGAGAAACGGAGTATTGGGATGTATGTGGAAGGACAACCAGAGAAGGACTCTTTCAAGACAGAATATTTGAGCAGAAATCTGGAGAGAGCCATGGAATAACCCACATGGATATCTAGGGGCAGGGTTTTCCAGGCAGAGGGACAGCCAGTGCCATGGCCCAGAAGTGGGAACATATGCGACATATTCAAGAAATAACAAAGGAGACCAGAGTGACCACACCAGAGTGGGAAAGTAGTAAGAATGATGGGAGTGCTAACTCAGATGGGACAATGACTTTTACTCTGAGTGGAACTGAGAGCCTCAGAGGATAGTGAGTGGGGAATGGTGTGATATCATTTGAATTTCAAATGATTACTCCAGCTTTTGTGTTGAAGGAGAATACACTGTAAGGGATTAAGGGGAGAAAGGAGGACACCAGCTGAGAGGTTTTTGCTGTAATCCAGGTAAGAGAGATAATGGCCTAAAGCAAGGTGATAGTGATTTGGGGGAGGAGGCCCAGTAGATTCTCATGATGTTTTGAAGAAAAATCTGACATGTTTTGCAGATGTCTTGTTTATGGATATGAGAGGAAAAGGAGTTAAGGATGACTATAAGGTTCTAGACTTCAGCAACTGGAAGGATAGGGCTGGCATCTGTAGAAATGGACAAAATTTAATAAAGAACTGGGTTTATGAAGGGAGGAGTTAAGAATTATGTTTGAATATTATCTTAGTCTTTGCTGCTATAACAAAATACCTGAGACTAGGTAGTCAATAAATAATAAGTTTACAATAATGCATCATGTAATGATGGGGTTATGGTCTGAGAAATGCATCAGTAGGTGGCTTATTAGTTGTGCTAACATACTAAGTCTATAGTCCAGAAGTACCTTGGCACTCAAACTGCTCCCTATTCAAACATTTTGGTCCTTGACTAATATTTTTGAGAGAATTCTGGTTCAGTGCTCAACCACTTCCTTGGCCACCGTGCTAAAACTTGTATGACACATCAGGCTTACTCATGATATTTCCAGGTGATACAAAGGGGAAAACATTACTTTGCATATCAATTTCAAGCAGTAAAGACATTTCCTGATTCTGTGTTCATGACCCCATGTTTTGAACTTTTTAAAAAAATATATATATATACATACATATGTACACCATATGCCTGCAGCTGTAGCACTGTGGCATCCCATCTGGTCAGATATCAGAAGCTAAGCAGGGTTGAGCCTCGTTAGCACTTGGATGGGAGACTGCCTGGGAACACCAGGTGCTGTAGGCTTGGGAGAAGGATCGGGCAGCCCGCTCCAGAAAACAATCTGCCATTGAAAACCCTATGAATAGCAGAGAAGCACTGAAAATAGCATTTTATCAGTTGTGTGTAGGGTCACTATGAGTCGGACACTGACTCAACGGCACCTAACAACAACAACAACAATGTATACCATACAGTCATCATAATACCCAAGAAAATTTCTAGCTCTAAAAGTGAAGGAAAGAGAAAGGCAGTAAGAATAATAATTGAATTGTAAAAGGAACTTATTGCTAAGTATATGAGGGACATGCATGTGTCTTAATTAGCCATTCAGTATGACACCATTTACATAATTTCTTATGGGAAAAAAATGCTCAGCACTCAAACTGATTAGCACTCAACTAGCTTTCCAGAATCGATTGTGGTCAAGTGCTGAGGTACCACTGTACTTAGTATGTACAAAGTGTACTTACACAAACCTAGATGGTATAGCCTTCTACGAACCTAAGCTGCATGTGATTGCCATTGTCATATACACAGTCCATTGTTGACCAAAATGTCATTATAGCATGTATGATTGTGTTTCTCAGGAGTTCTGGAGACTGGGAAGCCTAAGGTCAAGATTCTGGCAACTTCAAGGTCTGGTGAAGGCCAGGTCAGTGGCACCTTGAATGCTATGTCATCGTGTGACAGAAGAAATGGAAGGGTTAAAGAAAGGGAGGGTAGGCAGCTCTCTGAACCTCCCATTTCCCCCTTTCTTTCACGTTGCCCAGGCTGACCTTGAACTTGCAATTTTACTGCTTCAACCTCCTGATTGCTGAGATTATAGGTATACACCACCAAGCCTAGCTTCTTCCAAAGCCTTATTTATTTATTTAGCAGTACTGGAGGTTGAACCCAGGGCCTCACACATGCTAAGCAAGTGCTCTACCGCTGAGCCACACCCCCAGAACTTTTCGTAAAAAATTTTTTTATTTTGAGATATGGTCTCGTTAAGTTGCACACACTGCCTCTGGCCTCGAACTCACAAATACCCTGGCTCAGCCTCCTGAGTTGCTAGGATAACAGGAGTACACCATGGCACCAGCCTTCTCTGAAGCCTTTAAATAAATAAGGCCATTAATCCCATTTAATCACCTCCCAGTGGCCCCACCTCCTAATACTCTCATTTTGGTAATTAGGTTTCAACATATGAGTTTTGGAGGGACATATGGGTTCAATCAATAGCAAACTTGTTATATCGAAAGGGCTTATTACTAGATCTCCAAGAGGAAATATTGGGCAGTCAGATAGATGCATTTGGAATAAAAAGGAGAAATCCGAAGCTCAGATATAAAATTGGAAGTCTTCAATCTATATTGTTGTTGTTGTTGTTGTTAGGTAGTAGTTAAAGCCATAGGGTGGGGTGAGATCCCACAGGGAAAGATTATATTGAGGAGAAATAGTCCAAGAACTGAATTCTGGGGCATAGCAATGGTTAGAAGTCAGGAATGAGAAGAGAAATCAACATATGACACTGCAGAGAAACAGTGAGGTAGGTGGTAAGAAAATGGTGTCCAAAATGGAAGCCAAAAGAAGAAACTGTTTCAAGAAAGGAGGAGGAGTCATCTGTTTAGAATACTGCTAAAATATCAAGCCAAATGAGTACCTCAAGCTGACCACTTGCTTTGAAACATGGATATTCATTTGAGGCCTTGAAAGGCACTATTTTGGTTAAGTGATAGAGACAAATGCCTGATTGGAGCTAATTTAGGAGAGAAGGTGAGAAAAATTGGAAACAGTGACTATAGACAGCTCTTTCAAGGATTTTTGCCATCACAGGGAAATGAGAAATGGGCAGGAGTTGGAAGAACATGTGGATCGAATGGAGGGCTTTATTTTTAAAATAACAGATACCACAATATGTAGAAAAGAAGAAATTATTGATGCAGAAGAGAAGGGAGAATTCCTAGAAGTTTTTGTTGTTGATGTTTTTTGTTTTGTGTTTTGTTTTGTTTTTTGGCAGTTGTGGGGATAGAACCTCCAGTCATGTTCTTCAGTAAGTGAGAGGAGATGGGCTTAAGTGCATTCAGTGGAGCTAGTTAGTGAAGGAGCCAGGATTTGAACCAAGTCTCTCCTACTCCTCTGGGCACAGTGGTATGCACCCATAGTCCCAGCTACTTAGGAGCCTGAGCCAAAAGGATCACTTGAGCCCGAGAGTTCAAGGCCAGCCTGGACAAAATGGTGAAAGCCCGTGTCAAAAAAAAAAAAAAAAAAATCTCTCTTCGAAGCTTCCTACTCTCAAATTACCATGCTATAGTGTGAGTCAGACAATACATATTAAGAATCTCCATGCAGTCAGCACCACACTTTCTGTCACATACTTAGGAAAGTGCTTACTTGGGATTCAGGCCACCATTTCCACTTGCCTTTTGATTGGGGGAAAAATTAAATATATAAAACATAACTCCAATTTACCTTCTGATTCCCTAAAAACTCTCCCTTCCCTCTTCTGATTTCACTTGTCATTGTAGAAAGAAAGAGGACTCCATGAGAGAGACCATTGATGGCTGAGGCTTTTTTGTAATACTGGTTTAATAGGCATAGAATACTGTTTCTCTCCCTTCCATTTTTCCTATACGGACCTCTAATGTTGCCCTTGCTGGTATTTATAGCAATCCTAGAAGCAATAGTCATTTCTGCAGGTGCTTTCCTACCTGCCCAGAGGAATAAGCAAAAATGTTGACAGATGGGAATAAGAAGTAGGGTGGGAAGCAAGGGAAATGTCACAGCCATCCTGTTGCAACTGTAGTTCTCTGTAATGTTGGAGAGCAACCAAAGGCACCCCCTTAACACAGGAAAGTCATTTTCCTCATCTTCCCTTTGTTGGCTACAGGGCAGCAAGATTCAGGTGTGGGAGCTGGGACACTTGGAGAAATGGACGGGCCATTGGGAGTGGCGGTAATGTCTAACCCCAAAGAGGTAAGCAGACTCAGAGCAACAGATGCCAATAATGGGAAACTACCAAAAATACTGGGCTGGGATTTAGCTCAATTGGTAGAGCACCACTATGCAGTGTCTGAAGTCCCAGGTTCAATTTCCAGCACTGCAAAAATGGGAGAAGGATTTGACAATTCACTCCTGAGGCAATCCCAAAACAATCAGCCATTGAAAATCCTATGAGGGTCGCTATGAGTCAGACAGGACTCAGTGGCACTTAACAGCAATCAAGAAACCTGCCAACTTCCCAAATCAGGTGACAGTATTTGAACATTTTTAGACTGCATTTGAAAGTAAATATAATTCTCTGGGCCAGGAGAAAGGAGAAATGGAAGGAGACAGGGTGAGGAAGAGAAAGCAGATATACATACGACAGATGGAGCAGGAAAAGATGTCAGAATAGTGTCAGAAGGAAACAGGAAGTAAAAACTCAGATTTGTCCTGCTTAATGCTAAATACCGGGGGTGCCAAAAAATGTATACACATTTTAAGAGATGTTCTGTATGTATTACTTTTTGGAGTTGAATTATGGTAGCAATGTGTAATATGACATTTGCTCAAAATATCGTGCTAACCAATGAATGTTAGCGCTAAGACACAGTTAAAGAAAATGGTAGAAGCACAGTTGTCATTCAAGGAGTGCAAGACCATTTTGAAATGGTATTTGAAATTCAAGAATGTTGTGGAAGTACAATGACAAAGGAGGCATAAACATTCAATAGAACCTCCAACATACCTAACAATTGCACATATTCGTGGCAAGTTTGAGATACATGGTATTGCGTGTGATGCGCACCAAGGAAGATCTGAGTGGCCTCACACAGCAACAAGTCCTGCTTCTTCTGTTATGGTACCCATTTTGACCACCTCTTGTAATTGCAGAAGTCAAATGTGACTTGTATTCATCTTTTCTTATTGATATTTATTGAGTATTACAATTTCAATACAGTTTTTTCCTTTCTTAAAATGTGTATACATTTTTGGCACCCTCTGCATTTGTCTCCTTTACTCATAGATGCTAGCAATAACAAAACAACATTCCAGCCCACTCCACCCCCCAGCTCTCACAAACATAAACCTCAGTACAGAACCCATGTTTACCTCAGAGCAAGAAGAAAAACCAGAAGTCATTTTTCTGCTACAAATCTAAGCTATTCCTTTTGTCTTTTTCCTATGCTGCAACCAATATAGTACTCAGCATCAGCTTCTAAGAACCACGTTGGCTGGCCTCCATTTCAAATGCCATATATTAAGAGAGCTCAGGTAGTGCAATTGTAACACAGTATTATGTTATTCATTTTTAAATCTAATCCTCTGATTTAGATTCTGGAAATGAGAATTAGTCAGAGTCTAATCTCTCCAGGGATGTTTTTCTTTCCAGGCAAGCCTGATCTGTCTCCTACAGAAAACAGGATGAAATCCAATCTTGAGACAATGTATCAGGAAAGGAAAAGAAAAGAAAGGCCAACAGGATGGAGGGAGGCCCAGAGGATGCAAATGGCACTAGAATGCTGATACATCCTTTTCCCTAAAGTCAGCATTTTGAGGAGCTCCCTTCTGTGTACAGTCAACATGACCAATCCCAATCAGATGATGTGGTTTGGCTAAAATAAGCTTCAGTGATTGCCATGGACACAAATGAAGAAAAAAAGCAGAGTATGCAAAAAATAATAATGATAATAAATGATGTCAGGGCTAGAGACATAGGTGAGTAGTGGAGTGCTTACCTAGCATGCGTGAGGCCTTAGGTTCAAACTCCAGCACTGCAAAAAAAAAAAAAAAAAAAAAAGGGAAAAAGAAGAAGAATTGGGAAGAATAAACAATGCCATGAGAAATATCTTTCTTTTCCCAATATTTTTTGTTTAGTTTTTCTTCTTTCTTCATTTTACTTTTTAAAAAATTGAATATTCATCAGGACATGGATTCTGTACTCAAAATCATAGTTCTTTGGACCTTTTATTTTGGATCCAAAT